>JAZGTJ010009504.1:0-19306 GCA_036877575.1 Botia almorhae
TGGAGATCAGATGGCTCAATTTTCCCCACCTTCGACATCTTTCTCCAACACCTTCGTGAGGTCTTCGAACATCCAATGGGAAGTATGAGTTCCGGAGAGCAATTATTGACTTTGGTTCAGGGAAAGCAATCTGTGTCAGAATATGCAGAATATGCTTTCTGAACTCTAGCAGCTCAGACTAATTGGGTAGAGGATACAAGTTGCTCTTCCGTAGGGGCCTAAACCCGGAACTCCAGTCTGAACTTGCCTGCAGGGACGAGGGCAGAAACCTCAGGGAGTTCATCGACCTAACTATTCAGATAGATAACCTCATACGCTCATGAAGATCCAGTTCCTTGCATTATCAGCGAAATGTTTTGCAGGCAGAACCCATGCAACTGGGGTATACTCACCTGACCCAGGAGGAACGAACCAGGCGTGTCCAAAATCATCTCTGTTTATACTGTGGTAATCCTGGTCACCTCAAAGCCTCTTGTCCAGTATGTCCTAGAACAGATCGACCAGGGGTGAGTGTCAATTCCATTGCTATAGAAAGAGCTTCAAATATCACTTTACCTGTCATGTTAATGATAGCAGACCAGACTCTGACCACCACAGTTCTAATTGACTCTGGCACCGCCAGTAATTTCATATCCGAAGAATTTGTTTAGAAACACGGTATACTCTTGTTCTCTTCTAATTGTTCCTTGACAGTAGAGGCGTTAGACGGATGGCCACTAGGAGAGAGAGGGAAAACGCAACTAACTGAGAACATTGAATTACGATATCCTTTATATTAATAACTGATATCCTTTACCACTTGTACCGGTGTCTTTAGAACAACTTCAAATAGCTAAAATTTATACGGAGCTCGGTTTTTGTAGGGCCTATAATTTGGTTAGAATTAGAGAAGGAGACGAGTGAAAAACGCGTTCTCCACCACGTCAGGGCACTACAAATATTTAGTCATGCCTTTCGGCCTTGCCAATAGTCCTTCAGTATTCCAGTCTTTTATGAATGATGTGTTCAGAGATATGCTCGAAAAGTGGGTAATTATTTAACTCAACGTTATACTAATTTATTCCAATTCTGTTGCAAAACACATACAGCATGTTAGGACTGTGTTAAAGCGCCTTCTAGAATATCAATTATATGTGAAACAGGAGAAGTGCAAATTCCATTATACTAGTACCTCGTTTTTAGGATATGTAATTAGTCAGGAAGGTGTTGCCATGGATGAACATAAGGTCGAGGCTGTATCTAATTGGCCCCAACCCAGAAATGTCAAGGAATTACAGAGGTTCCTAGATTTCTAGAAATTGCTAACTTTTACAGACACTTCATCAGGGGCTTTAGTTTTGTTGCAGCCCCATTGACTTTGTTGACTAAACAAACATCTAGTAGGTTAAGATGGTCACCGCAAGCAGAATCTGCTTTTCAAGAATTAAAGAGACAGTTCACTTCAGCCCCCATCTCCACACATCCCGACCCTGACCTCCCGTTCGTAGTAGAGGTATATGCCTCAACAGGGGTTGGCACTATACTGTCACAATGGCATGGTTCGCCTCCCAAATTACACCCATGTGCCTTTATTTCACGCAAACTTTCTTGGCCATGAAGTGGCCTCTCTAGGAGTGGAGACACTGGCTTGAGGGAGCTTCTCACCTGTTTGTAATATTAACCGATTATAAAAATTTGGAATACCTACGCATCGTAAGAGACTCAATCCGCCACAGGTTAGGTGGTCTTTGTTCTTTACCCAGTTACAATTTACAGTTACTTACCGGCCCGGTTCTAAAAATACCAAAGCAGACTCTTTTTCACGTCAATCAGATGAGGTTCCTACATTCTCCAACCCTGAACCCATTATTCCAGAAAAACTATTGTTAGCCTCTGTACAATGGGATATTTCTACCAAGATTAATTTAATAAACAGCCAGAATCCCCCCCTTCATCATGCCCAACTGGTCTTATCTTTGTACCTCAATCCCTCCGCAAACACATTATCACCCAAGTCCATGATTCTCCTAGCTCAGGTCACCCTGGTATTACAGCCACGTTAGAACTAATCAAGAATCACTATTGGTGGCCTACCTCTCTGCCGACGTTCTCAAGTACATTCATCAGTGTGTCGTATGCCAAACTTCTAAGACTCCTAGACAGCTACCAGCCGGACTACTGCAACCATTACTCACCTCTCAATGCCCCTGGTCACATATTGCAATAGATTTCATAACTGATCTACCAAACTCTCAAGGCAACACCACAATACTCACAATAATCGACCGGTTTTTGAAGGCTTCTCTAAAGCCCCAGGTATGTTGGTCCATTCCAAATTATTAAGCAAATTACTCCAGCTTCATTTCGTCTAAGATTACTGGCTAATTATCGTATATATCTCCTATTTCCTATTTATTCAGTCAGTGCGAAGTCTTGATTTGCCTTGTGCATCACTACTACCCTGTCTATTGTTTGTTGGTTTATTGTGTATGATCTGGATTGTTTTTCATTTTTGATTGTTTGCTGCCTGCCCTAGTATTTTGGATTGTTTTACCATAAGTAATTGTTTGCTGCCTTCCTAGACCCACGCCTGTCTCACGTTTACTCTCTTGCCTTGTCTATTCTGTGATTGTTTATTGTTACTGACCTTGCCTCTCGACCCTTCTAATAAATCTAACTGCAGATGGATCCTACTCAGTCTGATTCCTCGTTACACTATTGTTATATTGACAGTTTATCGGTTATTAATAAAACCCGTATTACCAATTTTGGCTACCAAATATGAAACTGATGTTTTGCTTTATATAGACTGTATGGTAACCATCATTAACAATATAACAGTGGTTGCACTACCATGTAAGTGAATAGTTTTATCATTCAGTATCATGATTGTTTTTCAAAGTACGTTGTATTATGTTTACCATCACAACACCATTATTTCCATAGAATATCTCTTCAGGAATTTATTCATAAATAAATGAATCTGTAAATGGTATCATTTAATATGCATCCCTGCAATGCTCAGTATTTAATTTCGTTAATAACTCTTTTATGTTTATTAATTTAATCATTAATCATTAATCATTAATCATTTAATCATTAATTTTAATGTTTATTAAGTTAATAGCATATGTAGGGTTCAAATTTCTTGTTTTATAATATATCATCTTACATGTTATATTATCTATATTCATATTTATCTTATATGTACAGTGCCCTCCAAAGCATGGGGACAATAAAGAAAAAAATTGCCATGGAGTCAGGAAATCTTTTATGATTAAAATATAAATATAAGGCAAAAGTACAAAATGTCAGATTTTGTTAATGGCTGTTTTAACACATAAATATTTTACCAACTTAGAAGAACAGTAGAGTTTTATCCCTCTATCTAATATGAGCCCAAATACTGGGACATTTGGCTCACAATTGTGTTTCACATGATCGTCTGTGTCCGGTTATTTGTTAACACGTTAAAAGCAGAAAATGTGTAGTATCAATTCTACCCATTGGTCCTGTAGTCTGAGTCTTGCATTTAGTAAAAACATGCATAAGCCAAGATGAAGACGAGGGAGCTGACTCTGACAAGAAAGCAGTGAAAAATGCCCAAAAATGTCATATTGTGTACTTTTACCGCAAATTCATTTTTTCATATGTACAGATTTCTAGGCTCCTTAACTTTTGTAACTTTTGTTTACCTTAAAAATTGATTTTAAAAATCCAAGAAACAACAGACTATCATCCAAGAAATTATTTTATTTCATTTGCAGATAATGACAGTTGAATATCTTGATTGTGCCCCTTTTCTTTTACTTGGGAGGCGCTATACAGCGACAGATAGGGTATAGTGTGGCTTTGTCTCCTTCTTAATATTAGCTCTATCTGTGCTCTTCTTCTTGAAATACTTGGCTGGACTTGGGCACCCTGTCCCTTCCCTGTCTATCCACTTGACAGCTTATGCCAGATGCAACTCATCAAAGTGACTAGCAGAGAAAAGCAACAGTGAGTTTATAGCTGGTTCTTTGTCCTGTAGCATTAAGCTAACTCTGACAGTTGTTCCATACATAACAGTAAAGAGAATAGCGTATGCAAAAAAGAATGTGCTGGGGAATGTTGAATGGTGTTAGAGACTTGACCCCCTCGGTTGAGGTTCATACAGAGCTCCTGGTTGGGTGTTGCCATGATATTAAAGGTGAGCTTTTAGCTGCTTTTAGCAATTAACAGAAATTACCACACAATGTTGTAAGTGGTTTGTTTATAACATAAGACCCTTGAGGTATTGGGTGACCACTTATACTAGCATGTTATGTTGAGCAGGCATGGCGCCTTCCAGACCTTAAGAGCAGAAGAGAGGTCAGGAGGGTCAAGTTCAGAGGCACAGACCTCTTGGTCTATTTTTGTTGCATCAGGAACTGACAATTACTCATATAGAAAGATTGAAACAATGAGAATTGGAATATTTATCAAATATGAATCAAGGATATTAAGAGTAAAAGAGTAAAATTTCAGAGGAATACATGATCTGGAAACATTTGTACATTTATCAGAGGCAAAACTGAAATCACTGAGACAAACATAAACATATCCACCACCTTTCCCACACTCCACTTTATAGAACAAGTTGTAAGAATGCTTTTAAATGCTAAACAAATAGTTTAGCATTTAAAGTAAACAAATAGTCCTTACAAGTTCACATTGAATAGCTCCATAGGGCTTTTATTTTTTCTTATGATTGTGACTGTAAACGATAAGGGCCCCAGTACAAGAAGGATGGCTAATTATCAACTATGATAATTTGAGAAGACATGCAAAGCATCCATGAGAGGGTTTAATCATTGTGACTTCTAAACCTTGAGGGTTCCACTGCACTTTGATTAACATTCTAATGAAAGATTGATGCACTTTGCTGATCTGACACCTTTGAAAGCTTCACCCATGGCAAAAGTGCCATCAACCAGTGTGTCATTTTTTCTCTCTGCTTTTTCTTGCTCTTCCCCTCGACCTGATCTCTCTCTTTCTTAGCTGACAACATCCGAATGGTTTTAACACAGCTTTAATGGCCAGACTGCAGAGCCCTCTGAGGTTTCTGAGTACTTTACCTCCTTCTGATGGGAGATGACATGCCCTCCTTTTCTCCTTTATGCTAACACCAACCCACAAATACTACCACTGCACACACACACATTCTGTCAAACTATGTGATAGTATATGTGATGGTCGAGACATGTTCCTGGTGTACGACTGAACTGACCTGAGTGGCATGCCATGGCAACGATGACTCTTCCTGTGTTGGTCACACTGGCTGCTTGTAGGCATGCTCATTAGCAGGATGAGACATTATTTTGGCTTCATATGGAAACTCGCTGACACACACACATTGATTCACCCTGAGGGCCTACAAGAGCCAAAAGCCTCAGAAGGTTTTTCGGTGCTGTCTCTCTGGTCTTAATGAGAAGAGCAAGAGGCAGAAGAAGAGACAAGAAGAAAGAAGATTTTGGTTAAACAAGCCATTCAAATCATTAGTCTGTCAACTCTTGGTCTCATAAATCTCCTTCCCTTACCTCATCCTACCTCAGGCAAAAGTCATATAATTGTCTAAAAGTAACTGCACCTCTACTTAACAGGTTTTATTCACATTTATAGTGCAGATGGTACTGGATGAGCTATGTGCAAAGTTTAATATTAAAGGATATGTCCACCCCAGAATAAAATTTTCCTGAGAATTTATTCACCCCCATGTCATCCAACATGTTTTTGTTTTTCTTATTCTTTCTTTAGTCAAAAAGAAACTAAGGTTCTTGAGGAAAACATTCCAAGTCCAAAAAATGCAACTTTAAATGGCTCTTGTCTAGCGAAACAAGCAGTCATTTTCAGAAAAAATAAAATGGATATACTTGTAAACTACATATGTTCCCCTTGGTCTGGCTCTGTAATGCGTCTCCCTGGGCTCATGCAATACGTAATCACGTTGGAACGGTCATGCTGGACATATGTGGATTGCAAGATTTAGACATCCAGGATGCACACACAGAAGAACCATTTTAAACGATAAACTGACAAATAAATATAATATGTACCATTATATGTAGATGACATGAGGGTGAGTAAATTTTGGGGTGAACCCATTTAAGGTTAGCATAATAATATGCTAACAGATAATATGAGCAATAGTAATGGTAATGTTTGTCCCAGTAAGAACCACCGAACAGTATGCTAAAGCGAACATGTTGTGAAATTTATTATATTTATTAAAACTTAATATTTTTAAACCTCAGGGGGTGCTTGAAATAAATCTTTTAGGTTATAAGAGTTCAGATCACAAGATGTTGGAAATGTCTGTTTTACACTAACAGTGTCTTCCTTTTACCTCTCAGTATAACAGGCACACTTTCTGTCTCTGTCTCGTTTACTTGAACTCTCTTTGCACATGCTAAAGCACGCGCACAAACACACACAGTGTCTGCAGTGGTGCGTTGAGTAGACATCTCTTCCTCTCACAGGAGCTCATGTGCACAGAGTGTGAGTAATCTTTCATGATGCACCATCTGAGGAGGTCCTGCGTGTCCTTTATATTCAGACAACTCGCGTCTTTGCATCCCCCACACACACATTCCAACATACAGACACACATAACAGTAACCGGCAACACCAAACTAAATCTTTTGTTTAAAATAATTTAACACAGTACACTACAGAGTGGTACATAGTTAAATTATAAAACTGATATATAAACACATAAACGCTTCAACATAAATTTAAGCTTTCCTGTTATTTCTGCTGTTAAACCCCTCAGTCAACACGGCCCACGTGTTTTGCATTGTAATTGAATTACTGTGTTTTCCATTCTTTTTACAAACTGAGGGAGATGCTGTGTGTATTTTCTATTTTCTCTCATACAACAGCTTTGCAGTTTCACTCTCTCACAGCGGAGAAACAAAGTTACATGCACTAAAAACATAACAATCCTTACTGCACATTCTGGCTGCTGCTCTATCTCTCAATCACAGTCACATGCAGGTATTTCAAACAGCAGCCTTTATTAAATGAGGAGTCGCTGGATGGGACCAATCAGCTTTAATTTGAGCAGAGGGGGCTCTAAGCAAATCTATCAGCAGTGATTGGTGAGGGAAAGCAATCAGAGGGGTGACTAGGAGCCAAAAGTTCATACTCTCACGAACTCTGTTGCTTAGCAGGCTCATTTCCCCCTCCCATGCAAAGAGGAAATGAGTGTCATCTCCCTTAGATTTACTTCTTATGCATGTAATATTTCTTATCCTCTAATGTCTTCTGCACACACAAACAAGCACAGGTGAAAAGTTGTCAACAGAAGTTTGATGTAATCTTCATGCCAATATTGTTAAATGTGTTTGGCTTGCTATCCACAAAGGAGCGGCTCAACTTGAGATCAGTCATACCCCTGGAGCTACAACTGCATGATTATATAGGGTGAGATAGCAAAATAATACAGGTGGAGTTGGGAAAGTGGGGGGATGCCAGAACAACCAACACCAGTGTCAAGCGGCTGCCTACATGCTTCCTTGCACTGTTTTTTAAGTACCATAGACTATCATGTAAAAATCATAGTATATGGTCTAGAATATAAATAGAATATTACTTTATGATAGCATCACATTATAATGGAACTGTCACACTTTTTTGTTTTATCATCTAATCATAAAATCTTGTTTATCTCTCACTGAACGACAGAAATACTTCTTATATGACATTTTTTTTAGTTGATGTCTGTAAGACTTATACCTTTTCGATCATTTTCCTTTAACATGATTCTGAAATAATCTTTCGTAAGTGCTCTTGCACGTTGACCTTAAAAGTGAGGTTGAGTTTGTAAAGCGTTTGTTGCAAAGCATATGCATAAGTCAGACGGCGACAAAATTAGTGTGTGCAGATTCACTCCTTGTTAATAATAATAATCTGTTTGATGGTGATTGGAACTGGTTTGTTATCCTCCCTGTTTTGCGAAATTACACAATGTGATTGGCTGCTGATGGTCACAGTGAGCTGTGTGATGATAGGTCTAATCAAAGTCATGTGCCTCCAGTACCCTTCATCTCCAATTATGTTGACTTTTGTATTTAAAATGTGTTTGTATTTATTCTCAAGAATGTTTCCTTGCACATTTATTGAACAAGTCCCAAATGGATCCCATTAAACTTTGTGCTGTTATGAAAAAGACCGGTTTTCAAGCTTTCCAGCATTTGTCTTGGGCAGCAATTGCAAAACCAGTTCTAATACTTGTGTAAGTTAACACTAAGTTAGCATTCTAACACAATTACATCTGAACTTTAACCTCTCACAGCCTTCTTCTGCAAGACCATGAAACCTTCTCACATATAGTATATTGGTATATTGGTTTAGGTCATTTATAATATGACACATAAATGGCACATTATGGGCTGGATGGAATCCTTGGAATGAACAGTATAATGTAAATCCATGTCATGGTCTCCGCAACTACTCCTTAGTGGATTTCATGCCTTATATGGATACATATTTGCCTATATATATCCCTAATTGGTTATTTCTTTACAACAATTTTTACATACAATAGTATGTAAAAACATTTGGTAACACACTGCTCATATTACATCCCACAATACAATGCAGGACAAATTTCAGTTTTACAAATACAAAATAACCATATTGGTTTAACCACACATCTGTGCTCACATTTTTTTACAATTAATAAACAGTACATATATTTACATTAGAATTTTTATTGCATTTTGAACATAAAAGAACCTTGGTTTGATGTCTTTGTTCTTGAACATGTTTATTTTAGTTTCAATGAAATGAGTCTGATGGTTTTACAAACACATCTCTATTACAGCCATCTTTAGGTTTGACTTTTTGTCTACTGTAAGTGAGATTTTTGTCTTCTTCTTGTAATCTCTCTCTCTCTTGTCCACCCCCATCTGTTATTGCCTATTCACAGACACCCCCACCCAAGTGTACCAGACACCCAAATGCTTTGACCCTCTGACCTATGAACTCCACTTGAACCTTCAGTTTTCAAGAGAAACCAACATAGAGAAGTTCATAGATAATTACGTGTTTACTTGAGCAAGTATCTGCGTTTGCAATAAATTAAACTAATATGCCTGTATGACATGTTCATAGAGTGAAAAGTGTTCTTTCTGTTTCAGGCTTAATGTACTTAAACATCAGATTCTTATATCAATCCCGGGCTGGAATGTGTTCCCTGGAGCAGCAACACATGGTGCATTAAGACAGAAGAATGACTCGTTTAACTACACTCCTACTGTGTGAAATAAATTTACCCAAGAGCAACCACACTACAACCGTTTTCTGTAAGAAATTGCTGCAAGTATTCAGAAAAAACTGTGGGAATCATGAACTAAGGCAGGGGTATTTAACTAAAATCGCTTTAGGTCCAGTAAATGAACCCTCCTTACCAGCCGAGGTTTATATACCTAATTATATACCTTAAATATATACAATTATATACCTAAACCATTTATTGTTTTTGCCAGAACAAAGAAATTAGTGTAGATATAATTGAACAAAATATAATATGTTCTCATATGGTTAAAAAATGCCTTTATCTCTAAATGTGCACTGAACATACATTCATTTCAATATTAACATCTTAAAAGGAAAAGTAAAGTTCTCTGCTCTGTAGAACTGAGATTAACAATCACTATAAATAAATGCAAACCTCCCTGGTTCAAAAAAATCTGAAATCTCATATCACATTTTATCTTTATTCCCATGTATTGTCTCACTAAATGTCTCTAATGTTGAACACTGCTCTCTTCTATGCTTCAAGTTGTATTGGTAAGATCATCAGCAATATCATCCAGAAACACAAACAGACAAATATAAAGTGCAAGCGTTAGAAAAATGAAAGAAAACCTTTATCTCTTAATTTGTACTGCTTCTTTAAATCCATAAATAATGTAAGTAACCTCAAATAAAAATGAAAAAAAAATGTCTGTTTGGCTGAACTGAGGTGAACTTCCTGATTTGAGTTCCGAGTTCCAAATAAAATCACACTCATGTTCATTTGCATACATTGTCTAATTGAGAACTTCAATGGAAAAATGTTGGCCTTTCCAGCTAACGCTTTGGAGGAATGGGGTCAGTGCAATCCCTAAACTGTAATGTAAATATTACATGGTCTGAGCGAACCAGGTTTTTGTTTGTCTAGTGACATGTTGTGTTGGAGCGCAAGGCCTTTGTTTTGACAGCTCGCTATATGCTCCACTGTCATTGTGGCATCTACCCCGCCCCCTTATTACCCTGTTAGCTACACACCCTTGTTACCTTGTTTCGATTATGCCCTTTACCTGTTGTTCTCCTGTTATCTCCCCTTTATAGTTTCCCTTTTGTCCACTGTCAAATTGTTTTTGCCTTGTCAAGCTACCTCACCTCTCTTGTCAAGGCTTGTCTAGTCTCTTATTGCCATGTTTTAGACTCCTGTTTTTTGTGCCCTGGTTTTTCTGCCCTGTCTTCCCAGTTTTCAGTTCCAGTCTGCCCAGCCTCCTGTTTATTATCTGCTTATTGTGATTTTTTTTACTGACTGTCCATGACTTGCCAGTCTGTTGAATTTCACTAATAAATTGTTGAGCCTGCAACTGAATACTTATAGTCTAATGTAGTGTAATTAGTCTAATTCAGTTATTAATAATACTCTTAATAGTCTTATTCTTGACAAAGTGAAATGAAAGTGGCACATTTGTCAATGTATGGTAATTCATACTTGAAATGTGGCCTTTGTATTTAACCAATACAGTGAGAAGTGAACACACGCTCGGGAAACAACTGCGGGAAGGGTGTAGGAATCGAACTGCGACTTTTGGTTTACAAGTCAGACTCTCCAACCATTAGGCCATGCCCCAAAGATAATCTTTTCCCCAATTAAATTTTCTCTGTGTGGTCAAATCTGATGTACTTTGCCATATAAAAGTGCCATTGTTTCTCATTCATTGAAAATTATGTCTGTCCGTGCGGCGCTCTCTTCACTGCACACATGACTTAACATTAGAGCGGAGCAACCTGTGGTGCCATAGGACCCGAACGGCTCTACTGAACTGACCATAATATAATACCTAATATAAATTATATATAAATTTTATTAAAAATATTGTTTGGCATTTATTTATTTCATTCTGTCAAAAGGCTTTGTAGTCAGAATGGACACATCTCATAGTCTAGATTTGGACCAAGGTCCACCAGTTGGTGACTCCTGGGATATCGATGACCATGAGTTGGATATGTTCTTGGATCATTATCTTTGTTTGGTTTTATTGGAACAAGAAACAATACTAAGCATAAAACCAGTGGGGTGACAGGTTGATAGGAATTCAGTCCTCATAACAATGGAGGTTAAATCTGATTTGTGGTGTGGGTTGCTTCAACGCTGAACAACTGTAGAGACACACATCTGTCACTATCAATGTGTGTATGTTTTACAAAAAAGTGTGTGTGTTGTGGCATAATGACATGCGGTGTGTTAAATGTTTGCCCTGGTACAGACAACAAGCTCTACAACACAATGCCATGCCAAATCTTTTGGCATCTGGCCACACAAATAGGCTGTTGGTTGTGTCATTGGCCCATCTGTAAGTTCAATGGCCTTCTGTTGAGCAGCCTTCTGCTGGGTTAGTTTCAACATGCAAGTCACCTGCAGAAAACACCAGTGAGTTTGAGGAGGGTATTCAATCCCAGGAGCTAGATCTGGATGTCTGGATGAAGCATTACAGGTGGAAAGAAGCCAGCAGAAGGGCCCAGGGACCCCTAAACACATCATCCCCACATTTCTGCATTCTTCACTTTTTGTCTGTCTGTCCAGGTTGATCTGTGAAAACAGAAACTATCTAGCAGATGAATGATGGAGTCTAGCAGATGAATTTAGATATATATTTTACCAAAGCTATCAGTAGTTATAAATACAAAGATGCTGTGTATTTATTATTTAAATACACTTGACTGAAAAATCAGTGTGGGGACATGTTTACTTTAAAACTGCATTATGCCTCTGTTTTAAGCACTGAACCTGCAGAAAAAATTAAACACCCATGAAATAACTTGCTACGTTTTCTTTGATGATGTTGTATTTCATATTGAAACTGGAATTTTGGCCGGGACACATCTTTTAATAGCCAACAGTCTTTAGATATGTTACACTGTACTTGCTGCTTGCCTGTTGATTACATGGTGAGGGACATGCTCATTTTAGAGAGGACAAAAATCTAGAGTATGTTGTGTAACATGAGTTATCAATTGCAATTTCCCTGCAAGAGATAGACTGTACATTTAAAACTCTTGTAGTATGTCTGCTAAAAGTGAATTTTGTCAATGTTTAAGAACATACTAGCCTACAGATGACCTCAAAGCTACATAGAACATACATAGAACAAAAAACACAATACTCCAATTTTGATTTCATGGAGTCTAGTCTGGTGGACATCTGTTTCCCCAGCTGTGTTTTCCATCTTGTTTGCCCCATCCATCATCCAATCAAGCAGTGAATCAGGTCTTCAATTTTGTCTATAAAACGAGTGCTCCACTCATCTATTTCTGTGAGTGCTATAGACAGGCGTCTGCATTTGGAGATCTTGTGTATTATTTGGTCTTTTGAAGAGAACAATTAATTTCAGTCCCAGTACAAACTCTGTCTAATACAATTTCCTGTGTACCTAGAGCAGCTCACGTAAAATGCACACACACATTATATTCAGCCTTCATCTTAAGTATTAATGGGCTAAAGTGGGTACATTCCAGAACCCAAGGCCAGCTGTTTTGGTGCCCTGCTCAGCCTCCTAATTTGGCCTTATGTTCGAGCGTCCATTGGTAGAGTGAATTAAAGGTCCTTGTGTTATTGTAAAGGAGCCAATAGGCTGTACGGGTGTGTGTGCATCTGGCCCTGTTTAGGGCTTGCGATCTAATTATCAGAGATAATTGCTTAAACCTGGCTCTGGTTACAGATGGGTACTTATGCTAGCTCTCTCTTTTTCATTCTCTGAATTTCTCTGTTTCTATCAACCCATACTGCTGTGAAAGGAAACATTTGTCTGTGCTCTCTTGTGTAAGTACATTCATAAAGTTGTGGAAAGGTCTCTGTCTGAGCTGCGTGTGATCTTGGTCCCATCACAGGTCAAGACTCCACATCTACTCTGGCATGGATCATTTGAACTACCATGTGAACTCTTTTTAATCTCTATCCTGTCTAAACTCTGGATTAAATATGTAATTTCTTGAGATATGAACATTTGTCAGGCACATAAAATAGTCAACTGGTGGGGACATAAATAAGTGCTATAGCCATATTTTATTTGATACAGATAAAAAAAAGATTACATTGTTCGGTATCATAAGTGGTTGCCATGGCATTTTTATGTAAATGCTAGTGTGTTCTTTGTGTTTTTAGTGTGTTTCTATGTAGTTGCCAGGGTGTTGCTTATTGGTTCAAGTCTTCAAGTATAGTCTGTAGATGTGGTTTGGGTCCCCTCAATGTTTCTTTAAGGGGCATTTAAGATAAAATAAAGCTATTTTTGGCAAGTGGAAACCCTGGTAGAAATGTGAGGAGGAAGCTACTTACTGGTAATGGCAATTTTGTGTCGCTGTACTTTTAGGCAGCATTCTGATATCCATGTAAATGTGTGTTTGTTGTAGCCTGAAACACTAGCAACACAAAGGCTCTTTTTGTTTCATCATACTGATGTTCTCTCGCTGTTAAAGTGGACTGACATTTACTGTTTAAACACGCAAACTTTGTCATTGTAAAATTGTTGCGACTCCCCATAAGAAAGCACACTCACAAATGAGATCTCTCTAGCGTTGTTACTTCTAGACCGTGAGTCTCTGATGCTTCTCAGATGTTTATCCTGGCTAAAAAAATCTTTTGTAATCTCCTAAGTTTCAGAAAAGATCTCAGTGTGACGAGTCAAAGCATGGTCTGCAATTAAAAGTCCCATCAAACGTTTCTCATCAAATTCTACCCAATTCAAACGATTTTGGCTGTGCTATTTACAGTCATTTTATAGTTCTGTATTCTTTTTGTGGGTCAAGAACGGTCTCTTGTAAATTGTTAAATAAACACAATCGAGGAAGTTCCCTGAGTGTCATTATTTGCTAGTTTGTGTTCAAACTACTCAATAACAGTGTTTCCTAGATTTCCTCATTGCTTACAGGCTAAATTGTTTCTGTTCACTGCTTTTCCCATGACAGGATTTGGGCATGTCCGCAGGGACTATGGCTGACAATGGTCACTCTCTTGTTAAAGTCAGTTCACAAGTAGAAGGTCAGCAGTAAGTTCTATGATTAGTAGCTCCATAAATTAAGTGTAACTTCTTTCATTCATTGTTTAGGTGTGTGTTATATCATGGGCAGCAGCATGCATTTAATGTTTAAATGATGTGATGGGTATTGATGAGAGGTCTTAAGAAAATGAGTGTTTTATTTTAGTGCCAGAGGCCTGTTGAGTGCTGCATGCTGTGTTATCTCCCTCTGTTACACTGTTTTTCAGGTACATGATTTTTGTAAGAATGTATTAATCTAAACAAAGTTTCATATTTTTCTATTCACCTATTTGTCACGCTGCTCAGTTCACATATAGAAGACCAGTGTGTTGGCATGAGGCCTGTTCAGTGCTGCATACTACAATATTATCGCACCCTAATACACTGTTTTACAGGAAATAAGCTGCTGAAGAATGACTTTTATTAACACACAACACAACATAGAAAAAAATAGACCATATTTATGTACATATAAATAAAAATGATAAATACACTGATAAAATGTGTGAAGAAAATGCTGTGGTTGAAACTATGAATTTGCATGTCTGAATTTGGTCAGTCCAGATGTGTTGCAATTTATTTGTAGATCATTTGAATCATCATTTAGAAAATTATCATCTATGTTGCAAACTTCTCACACGTTGCTTCATATACTCATGTGGTTTTCTCTTCATATTCTATGAATCATTGCTGCCATGATGGCTGGATGTACACACATATCTAAAAATCGTATTTCTTGTAGACAGCAATGGTTAAATAGGTTAAATGTAGAGCAAACATTAATTTGTGTCTTCTGTATCTCAGATGTTTCTCCTAAGAAAAAGACCTTACAAATTGTGTTCAGATTTGCCAGGTCTGCCATCAAAAGTCAATATTATTGAAGATTTCAATATGAATTCAAATATTTCTCATTAAACTTACCCAAATCCAGATGATTTTAGCTAAAAGCTACAATCTACACCTCCATACACAATGTATTATAACAATTGTCTCATTTGTTTGTATTTTATAAAATAAGGCAATTTTAGGAGAAACATCTGAGGAAAAGTTGATACATGTGAAATGAAACACAACAAAGATCTCCGTCAAATCTCCAGAGCTATGAAAGAGTAGCCTTGAAGAAATAACATTTTCCTCTGGATTAACACTGAGGTGGGGGTGAGTTCATGAATACTTGTTGTCAAAATTATGTGGCAATTCTAAAGACATCAGAAGACGTCAACCACTCAAAGCCAAACCCAAAAGCAAATAAGATAAAGCATAATGTATAAATGTCAATACCCATAAAATATAGTTGGCCAGGTTGGCCAGGCCCCTCTAAGCAGGCATAAGAAGGATGACTCTGGCTGGGGTTGTTACTGGGTCCCATGGGCCATGCTCAGATGGGCTAGATGTGGTCCTGAGAACAGATTTAAGAGGATGTGTTGGCAAGCTGGAGGTCCCTGAGGGTGCGTGGGGATGGAGACCAAGGGGCTATAGCAGGTCAAACTGCTTTAGCCCTTCCCATCACTCCCATGCCCAAAGCATTTGTGAACCAAGACTTGCTTTTCATATTTTTCTCCTTAGAAACAGACCCCTGTGATCTTGCGTCTCTTTTCTAGAGTTTCAAAAATGATCATAATCATGGCTCAAACTACAGTCAGATTTGCTCAAATACCAAAACTGATGTGTTGAAAAGCTTTTAAACTTAAACATTTCTAAAAAATCATTAATAGTTCCCAAATTTTCAGAGCATTTGTATTTTATAGCTGGATTTTCTAGCAAATGTTTGTACATATGTAAGGAAATGTTGATACTTAAATTAGACGTAACTTAAAACTTAAAGTTTCTAAACAGCTATGAAAGACTTTTTTAGAAATAACATTTTCTTCTGGGTGTACACAGAACTCTATAATATACTACTTCTCGTGAATGAGCTTGTGTTAGTGTTTTGACATGTTTGCATACTTGTGTGAACTGGTTTTGAAGGAAGAATATACAAATAATTTGCACTTATTGTATACACACTGATCCTTGTAGTAGTCTTGCTGTAATGTATATCTCAATCTCTGTGTGTGTTTTATATCTAAGGTATGTTTATAAATGGATGAGTCTGGGGCACTGTGTTCTCCTGAGTTTACACAATGTTGAGGAGATAATAGTTCCTGGCTTTGACATTGAGCTCAGCAGAAGACTAATGAAACTGCCTGGCTATGCTGAACACACATACATACTGTGGCCCCAAAGAGTATTTGTATCCATATACAATTTAGGGCCGCAGCACAGGCAGATACACATTTACAATCTAATAAACACTATTAATGTGGCCCTGGCTATTCATATGGCGCCATGGTTGGTGCTATGATTTGAATGAAAACCTCCTAGATCCCATAATTCTTTGAGAGTAAAGAGTTAAGACTTGGTAACAGATTCCAGAGATTGTTTGTGTATTAGGAGGCGTAGCGCTTCCTGTGTCCAGTTGCTTTTACAAACACACACACATTCTCACAGACACATACATACAGAATAAATAATGATGCTGGTATCAGTGAGTCTGTGATGCGTCTGAAGATATATTGCCAGTCCCACAGATAAAGAACATGTTCACACACACCCACAAAATACAAACCTAGAAAGATAAATGCTTGCTGTGATTAGCCTGCTGTTATGTTTACATTTATGTATGTCTGTGTGTGTTGACTTGCACATTTCTCAGAGAAATTAATCAGCTATGTGGCATTTTGTGTGTAAGCATGTGTGTGAGTTCTTGTATGATGTTTTTGATTCTCAACTGTGAGCAAAGGGACACAGCATTAAAATAGCTTTGGCTTCTTGGGGTTAAAGATGTGTTTGGTAATAAACAAGAAAAAAAAAGAAACAAAAATAAGAATTGGTTTCCACTCCTCAAATACAAAACAAGAGAAAACAATTAATGTGACATTTAAGGACAACAAAAAGATCAATAAAGAGGCAACAGTACTGGCCTTTAGACCCCTGAAAATACACAGATGCACATATAAGGCCACATGCATAAATCAAATTATCACTGAATTACACACAGTTTCACAGTACTAGCTTTACCACAGACTGAGCTTGAGTTTGGAAAACAAATAATTTAACACAAGCCCAAGTTACACAAGTTTCAAAAAACCTCCAAACATTATACAATAAAATATATATTTATAATTTAATATAAACTTCTCACCACTAAATGTAAGTATAATTTAAATTCACAAGAAATTCTTATTGTATACACATTGTTTTTTCATATTGTATACACAATATAACTGTAATTCACATATTATGAAAGTGGCATATTTGACAACAACCCATACCTCTGCATTTAACCCATTCAGTGAGTAGGGAGCACACTCAAGTCATAAACACACACCTGGAGCACTGAGCAGCTATCACTGCAGCGTCCAGGGAGCAACTGCATGAAAAGGGCTTTACTCAAGGGCACCTCAGCTGTTTCCTGCCAGCTGTGGGAATCGAACCTGTGACCTTTGGTTTACACAGCAGATTCTCTAACCATGTGACTTCCCCACAATTTAGTATCAATGATACTAAATTATGAAAAAGGCAAATAAAACAATTTTTCAATGAACTTAAAACACTGGCAGTATATCATAAACTTTGAATTTGACAGTGTTGCAATTCTCTGATTAATTGCCCATTCCCCATCAAAGGCACGTCACACTCATCTGCTGCATGTCATACTGCCAAACCACCAGATGTCACTGTTGTGGGCACAGAGCTTCACCTGTGTATACACCAGCACTCAGTGTTTGAGTGCTGTGTCTGAAGTAAAACACACCACCTCATTACCCTATGGACACAGACATGTAGAAATAAATAAATGGAATGAAAATGAATAAATGCAAAATAAATGAATGTGGAAATACATAAATGTGGAAAAAAACTGAGATAGTAAATGCCCAAATAAATACATAAATGTGGAAATGAATAAAAGTTTAAATAAGTCAATATAAGAATAAATAAATAAATAAATACATGTGTAAAAATACAATGACACAAAAAGGTTTATTTTTTTACATTTCTTCACAGATTTATTTTTGTATTTATTTCTAATTTTGGCAGGTTTGGGATTCCATAAGCTGGCTAAGTACTTCCACTTATGCTTTTGCAAGACTAACTCTCAGCTGTGATCCTGATCCTGAAACAGGCATCAGTGTATATATTGCAAATGTATTCCCCATAATGTATGATGTTAATCTTATAGACATTTACATATCAGTTGTTGTTTTTTCATTTTTCCCCTGGTTGCACTCTTCCAACACAGCTTATTCCTCTAGCCCTTCCTGAAGTTTTCCTGAAGTGTACAGAACAATTCCTGATAATACCTGGAAAAAACATGTTAGGGTTCAGGGTCATGGAATTGCACGCTGATTTAGGTAACCTATTAGGATTTGTATGCACCCCAGCTGTTGATCTCTGTGTCGTTAATAGCTCAGGACATGGTACATTTAACTTTTTTATTATTACTTTCTCTTTCCACTTCTTAAAAATACACTTTTCTCTACTTGCTGTGCCACCCGGTCGGGTGCTTTTTTTCAGCATACTCTTTTGCCCACATATGTGCATCTTGGGGCCTTTCCTTGTGAGCATTCAGCCAGTCTTTTTCTGGCCAGCAACTGGTTTTTGACCTAACAATGCATCAATTGAAAGATGCGGTTGAATGCCAAACAGCAAATGACATGGTGAATAGCCCCGTTGAGGAGCGTGGCATCACGTTGAAAGCATAAACAAGCTCTGTGGGGTGTTTTGTATTTTTTTCCATGGTTGAAACATTTTAGGAGGTCATGCAGGGTTCTACTGAACCCCTTGCATTGGGGATTTTCTTGAGGGTGATGCGGTGTGGTGCACATTTTCTTTACTCTGTATAGCTTACAAACCTCAGCAATGACAGCACTTTCAAAATTCTCTGATGTTTGCATTCAAAGTGACTACTGGATCCGCACCTCCTTACCTGCTCTCACTTCTTCGCACCAGAAACTTGCGTTCAGCTAATGAACGTTGCCTTGTGGTCCCATCCCAAAGAGGGAAGA
>JAZGTJ010009505.1:0-12127 GCA_036877575.1 Botia almorhae
CACCCCACACAGACACACACAGACACACACACACACAGATACACCCCCCCACACGTTTACTTATTTCATCTTGGCTGTCGTTTCACCTGGCAATGTTCCCATGTGTATCTCCAGTCCCTTCTTTTCTCATTGCCTCCCTCCATGCTTAATTTCTTCTGCTGTCTCTCCATCTCTCTCTGTCACACATTTGCTGTGTCATCCTGTCTCTCTCTCTCTCCCTGTCTCTCTCGCTCCTCTGTTCCCGCTGTATCTCGTTTTATCCCTCGGCCTTCCTCTCTGAAGTCTTTGCAGGGCGGAGAGTTGAGGAGACAGTGGATTTTGCACGCTCTACATACGCTCAGTACGTGTGTGAGTGTGTGTGTAGAGGTGGTGTCATCAAGAGGAGAAAGCAGGGTTTCTTAAATCGTGATTTTTTGCTGTGGGTCACAGGAGGGGAGGGGAAAAAGGGATAGAGGCTCGGAGAGATGTGAGCAGAGTGTGTCCAGGCCGGCAGCTTGGCAGATATCTAAGCCTCCTGCTCTATTTGTTCTTGCCTCTCTCCATCCTTGTCTTTTTTCTATTTCTGTGTCTTCTGGCTCTCGGCTTATTCTGTTTTCTTCTCTTTTTTCCTGTTTGCTTATTTATTCATTTTTTCACAGGTAGTATTTTTATTGTAGCTCTGTTGATGTTCTGAGCC
Source organism: Botia almorhae (assembly GCA_036877575.1). Classification (NCBI taxonomy): domain Eukaryota; kingdom Metazoa; phylum Chordata; class Actinopteri; order Cypriniformes; family Botiidae; genus Botia; species Botia almorhae. The sequence goes on from JAZGTJ010009505.1 coordinate 677, forward strand.
GGGCTGTGGTGGTGCTGTGCCGTGCATTGCTGTGGCAACCTGGATGTTGCTTTATGCTGCATCATAGCCTATTTTGTACCGTGTTGTTTTGAACTGTGACTATTTCTGTTACAAAACCTTGTCGCCTTATTGTCTACTGCCTACACGGATCCAATTCAATCTGAAGCCTAATGACATGTAGTCTGCAGACACACACACACACACACACACACTATACATATTTATACATAAGACTTTATGTTGGGAATGATGCCTATAAATGATGGCTAGGTAGGCAGCACACTTGTATCATGAGGTACTCTGTTGTAAGGCGCTGTGCTGTGCTGTGCTGTTTGGTTGTTTGGTAATGACCTGCACGGCTTGCGCTGTACTGCGTTATACTTTGTTGTTCTTTGTTTTGTGTCTGTTTTACAAAATGTACATTTACAGAAACGTTTTAAACATCAGTTCATTGTATAGTTTTGGAGCTGTAACCCATTCAGCCCTGGCCTGTGTGTTCAGACTGCCCGACTGTGCTCAATGAGGCTTCTCTTTTGCTCCCAGTTTCTGCCGCAGGCGTCCCCTCGGTTAGCCAGTCAACAGCGCGTGTGTGCGTCTGTGTGTAGAATCTGGACTTGCTCTTTTTGTGTGCCTGTGTTCAGTTGTATCAACATAATCACGTCACATTGGTTTGATAACGAGCAGACGTCTCTTCCTCAGAACAGTGAAGCTCTTCTAGAAAGTTTTTCGCACACAACTGGCCTCCTAACTCACTCTTGCACGCCCGTCCACTCTTCACCTTTCCGCATGGCGGAACAATTGGTCCCTCTCTCAGTTTCTGTCTTTCTCACTTGCTCCCTCTTCTCGTCACTTACAACCCTTAGCTAACCGCGTACGCCCCCCCCCCCCCACACACCCAAAGAAAACTAACAGCTGTGGACATTAAAGGCCCATCTATGTGTCATCTACGGTTAGCTTGCTCTCTCTGGTTTGTTTTCCTACTTCCTGTGACATCCTCTCTGGGTGTGCGTTTCGGAGAATCCCAAAATCTGCTGATGAGACGAGCTCGCCCGTGTCCATTATTAGTCAGTCAGCGCAAGCATTCATTTATATGCAGCATTAGCATTTGCGCTAAAAACATCGAGGAGCTATTGCTGCCTTCAAGTCCTCTTGGGAAAGTTGCTACTTATGAGCTGAGTACTGGTAATTACAGCGTGATGCGCATCCAAGTGATTTTCAACGAGCTGCAATGGACGTGTGGGCAACTTTGTGTTTTTCTCTTTTTCACATCCTGACAAAGACTTTTTTAAATGCTAGCACATCATAATAAAGGAACAAAGGAGGCGCGTTAGGTGCGCTGGAGCCTAAATGTGTTTAATATTCTTGGACTGTCACAGAGCATTATGGGAAATTTGGTTTTATGTACTTATAACATACATTGTAAAGTGTATGTGTAAACATGTTTATAAAGATACAATGGAAAATATTAAAAAATAGAACAATAATTAAATAGAATTGTTAAGTAACTGGAACGATAATAAAATAAAACGGTAGTTTTTTACACAAATGTGAAAGCCTAGTCATTTTTGATTATTCATATGTAATCATCTTTGATCATTCGCTCATCATTTTCAATTACATGAATATGGCCATTTTTGTGGTATTTTTAAAAAGATGTTACTATATATGTGTTTTATATTTATTTCCATATAAACAGTTTCTGTATAGGTCTAGGTATTTTGTATGCTATTTTTATATACTGTCTTCAATTTGTCTGCAAACTACACTGTACAATCAATTAAAGTTTATATGACAACCAATATCAATTTACTCCAAATCTTCTAAGTTACCACCGTGGTCACATGACCCAAAAACGCCTTTCTCCGCCGCTCAGACTTACCCAGAAGGTCTGTTCATCGCCGTGTGTCGGTAGCTTTATTAACCTCTCTGCAGAGCGAGCTATGAGCGGATTATGCTTCCCCTTCCTTCTGAGCTGGTTTCTCTGATTAGACCTGTACTCCTGTCAGACCTTTGGAACTTATTTAAGTCCCCTCAGAGCTGGAGGATCATCGGCAGCCATTCACTGCGTCAGCACGGCGACTCAAGGTCACGGCTCTCCAAACCTCAAGCCCTGACCTATTGGTCCCCTGATATGACACATCCCTACTGATACTGTAAGGCTAAACGCTTTTGGCTCCGGCAGAGAGGATAGAGAGAGCCTCGCACAAACTCAACGACACTACCAAAACTCTGGCACGCCTTGGCACCTGCAACAGAGTACTTTATGAATCAATGTCACTCCCAGTGAGAAGAAAATGACTACGTTGCAAAGAAGAAGAGGACTGGAGTGGTGGAGGAGGGAAATTTCACTTTGATGGATTGGGTAGCTCGTGGGACAACCTTGTAATGTTTTTGGACAAGAACACAACTCCAAAAGACTTTCTTCCCCCGCGCGGATGATTTTGTACCGTCCCTCTCTGCTCCCCGTCGCCGCTGGCCATCCTACGCAAGGATTAGATATCGGCTACGCGCGGCTAATGACACAGAACAGAGAAAGTAATTTAGAAGGGTGATTAAAAAGGGAGACCTAGTCCTACCTCACACTGAGGCTTTTGGGTCCTCTAATTGCCCGGTGCCAAGTAAATGATGGTCGGAGATGTATGAGAAGACAGCCTGCGCCGGAGTCTTGGCAAAGAGGCGGCGGTGGCCTCGGCGCAGAATGATGATGCGTACGACAGCGCCAACAGCGACGACGCAGACGGATGAGTCACTGAGCACCGTAGCCACACGGGGGCCCTGACACACAGATGGTGCAACCTGGATGTCATTACAGGCCTGGATTCTGAGTGGAAAATGTTAAGGACAGCTGCTAAATTAAACAAACTACTGAATGCAGAGTGGCAGCAAAATGGCAGGGGAGATGTTGAAAAGAGGAAAGATAGAAGACACGACTGTTACGGGGGGTTATGGATTATAATATTTATTTACAATGCAAGGTTTACAATGACACTTTATTGTAATTTTATTGTTATTGTAATAAAAAACTGTTTAAACGTTTACTGAAAACTTTTTACTGTGGTTGTTTTGTTGTACATGGCTTTGCGCTGATTTATTTGTAACTTTTTACATTCTGTTTGCTCATCAGATTTATTGCCGTGACTTACGCTAAGGAGTAAAGTACGACATAATAATAATCTACAACATCAGTAGAAGCTTATATTGATTATGTGCAAAAATAATACAAATCCAGTTCAAAGCACTACAGTCCCCATACAGAGTGATAGGGAAGAGGCAGATAAAATAGCATGAATGCTTGTTTGCATACTGCTTCCATTACGTGAGCATATTGGCCGAAAACGCGCACACACACACACACACACACACACACACACACACAATGATGAGTTCCCTGGTCACAGCATGACAACATGTTGTGCTGACACATTCCGCTCATAACAATGACAGAAACAGGATGAGCGTGTGACTGCAGAGAAGGGGGTGGACTTTAAGAGAAGAATTTGGAAGAGCTACCAAAACCTGTGACTTATTCACCACTAAACCACACACTCCGGTTTAACCCTGCGCTGAAATGCGCAGAAGTGCATTTAAACGAAGTCACGTTTGGTCTTTACATTCTGTATAAATCCGGCTTGTATTTAGATTCTGCTGTATTCACAAACTCAGCACAGTTTGCCTGGCACAGTTAACGGTGTGCTGTTACACGATTTTGGGGGATTTTTATTAAACAGAGTTTTACGTGTGCTTTTCCTTATTGATCATGGCAGCAGCGATTTGCCAAGTAATGATCAAATGCAGGAGGCCGAGCGCATAGACGCGCAGTCTACAGATGCATGCACTTTCAGCATTTTAAAGAGATGATTCAGATGTCTGGATCGCAGTGCTGGAGCGATGCTGCTCGGCTGCGATAGTCTAGTGCATCTTTCACAACTTATCGCTCAGCAGCGATCTGCAGGATCAGGAATTGCGACGTGCAAATCGCTTCAGCGCAGAATTTTAGGGCGTGCGTGTGCCGACCCAATTTGCATAATTCCTTTAGTGGATCGGGTGCTAAAACAACACAGACAGCACATGAAAATAAATCACATTATCAACAGCCCCATTTATTCTTAGCAAATCCCACCCTGTGTATTTGTGTGCGTGTGGGGGGGGTTAAATATGTGTGTATAACAATGTAAATGTGGTTTATGGGGACACTTCCTGTGTCCTCATAAACCAAATTGCTTAAAAACATACATTAAAAATGTACATTAAAAATGCCAAAAGTTTTCCGTGAGAGTTAGGTTTAGGGGCATGGCTGGGGTTAGGGGGTATAATATATATACGGTTTGTACAGTACAAAAACCATTATGTCTATGAAGAGTCCTCATAAATGTGTGTGTGTGTGTGTGTGTGTGTGTGTGTGTGTGTGTGTAGAGCTCACAGTAATGACATATAGAGGAATTGTTCCTTCTCTGAGTTCCCTGTTTTATTTTCCTGCTCTCTTCATCTTGTTACATCACGACTTTAGGGCTCTTTCATTAAAGTTTAAATCTACAACCCTCTATGAAGCCAGTTTTGATGAATTAAATAAGCTCCGCTATTCTGCGTACGCACTCGTACACACACTGCCGTCCTCTAAAAACTCTCTTTCATTCTCTCTGGCTTTTGTTGTCTTTTTTGCTCTCTTGCTGTCTTTCTTTCCCATAATCCCTTGCATTTCCCCCCAACTGGCTCTTTCTCATTTCCTTCTCTGTCGTTTTTTTTCTCTGTTCTTAATTCATCTGTTTATACTGTCTCATATGGAGGACCCGGGCCGTGGAGACTTTTATCTGAAGTATGAAACAGCAGGCATGCTGTTGGGAGTCGTACCGCGGCCCAGATGTTTAAAAGGGTAGTCTTGTCTTTATGAAGACACTCCTTTTCTTTGATTAAACTTTGGAATGACTTCTATTCCCTCTTCTTTTAGAAATGCGCCTCAATCGCGGCTTACGCGCACAATCTGGAGCAGCACACCAGGTGGAGTGTGTTGTGTATATAAGGTGTTAGAAAGAGGAGAGACCACATCTGTTCATATTAACTGTCAGAAATAGACTGCTTTCTGTGCGGCAGCCTCTCGCACGTTTGTTTGTTAGCTTTGGAAAGCTTTCTTTGATTGTGTGTTGTAGCGTTGTTTACTTTGCGCATTAAATCTGACACGTGGTTTAGTAAAAAATGTGGGCGGCTTACCCAAAGGTAACCTTTATATTGCCATAGTGCAATATAGCAAGATATGTAAAAATATAGTTTTAATAAAACAATAATAATTTACCCCTTTACTCACCCTTATAAAATAACCGTTAATCATTTTTAACCAATTTAACCAATGGTTTCATACATTAAATAATACCATTTGCTACATGTAAAAGCAAAGTCTAGATCATTGTAAAGCAGTTCTTCACCTCACAAATCTAAAACAAAAAACAAAACAAAATCAGAATGACCAATTACACGCTTGATGTTGACAGCCCATCTCCAAACAGATTCTGAGGAGACCAGGTGCTGGTTAACAGGCTTTCCCTGCTGACGGATGTATATTTCTTCATTTCCACAGCGCAGTCTGCCCCGCGTCCCAGCGCGTGTCTTCTTTGTGAGATGGTAATGAAGTGATTACACAGAATGCTGATCCATCATAGATCTGAAGACAGGCCCATTGTTGTGACAGATCTTATGCCTGCACACACACACACACACACACACACTCACTCATGTTTACTTCTAAAATCTAAAAGGGGACATTCTGTGGACTTCTATTGTTTTTGCACACAGCTAGTTAGAGACACTATAAACTTACCAACACTCTAACCCTAACAAATAACGTTCTGCATTTTTACATAAAAAAAACTTTATTTACTATATTTTTATAGTATTATTTTTGCAAAAACACGTCCCCAAAAGGAGGTTTGGCTCAGATTTGTCAGGTTTTGCTGACTTTTGGGTACAAATTTGTCTCTATATATGTTTAAGTAAACCAACATGCGTACACACACACACACACACACTGTGAATACATACACAGTCATCTACATTCATGGCCCCTTTAAACATCATTCTGTAGGCGATTTATGAGTGTGGTAAAAACTTGGGCTTGATGGTGGGCTGTGTGTATGTGCGCTGTAAACCTAAATAACATTGGATATTTTCTGTAATCTTATTTCCCAACTAAACTAATCAGGACAAATTCAGGTCCCTGTAAATTCATTCACATTCATCTATGGAATATAAAAAATAGATGCTTGTTTTTATTCGGCCTACAGCAGCAGTATCTTGGCAACCCTCTGTTTCGGAATAAGCTGAGTAATGAATTATAAACATCAAACTATCGGGTGTTCTATAAACCCCTTGATTGGAATTTATGATCCCAAGTAAAGTTTCCACGAGGTCGAAGTAAGGACAGTTCGGATATTTGATTTTTTTCTAATTATGTCTAAGTGCATTTTACTCTAATGCATGTAGCCGGCACTGACTGAATGCCACAGGCTTCTATAGTTTCATGCTGCATTTGTGCCATTTGTTTATCGCGTGGAGATGCCGTCTAAAGCACTGAAACACAAAGAGGAGAGGTGGGTACAAAGAAACCCAACAGTTTTCTCCTCAAAGCAGTGCTGTTTTGCACAACAACAAAACTGATTCACAAAAGCTATCAAAACGTCATCGCTGGAAGCTGCAAGCCGCAACTTCTGCCTCTCTATCGCCATCTCTGTTTGAAACCTAAAATTGCAGGTTACTCTACGTACTTTTCATTATGTTTGTTAAAGTCAAACTGACATCAGAGCTGACAGCTCAATTTAGAAATCATTACTATATAGGCTTATCGTTGCAAATCTCATTGCAGATCTGGTATATACTTACTCAATAACTGCTGTTTGTTTATTTTTAACTCCGAAAAGTTGCATCACGACGCATGGCCGCCTCACTGAGGGACCAGTCATTGTTTTTTCTGCTGAGAATGCGCATGTGGTTTGCTGCGCTCCGTGCTAATTGTCAGCTCTTGTCAGTTAATTGTGGGCTGCGACGTTTGTAATGTTCTGATGCGCCGGGCTCAGATGCGAGCGAGTGTTTGCAGGCCAGCGCATTCCACGCTGCAGCAGTGCAGTTCATTACTAATGAGGAGGGTGAGTGAAAAGAGGTGGCCATGTTTTAATCATAGGGAGAGTACAAGATACTGCTCGCATGATTTGCACCTTTCTGTTAGATATACACACCCAGATCCCAGTGCAAAAATGTGCAAGAAATGCTGCAGTATTTTGGAGGTTTTGCAGTTGCAGTTACAGGCAGGGCAATAACGATGAGTTTTCCATGGTGAGGGGCATGAGTTCATTTTTCTGACATATTACAAAGTGTTTGAATGTGGCTCATCCAATCAGAATTGTCTCAGAACTCTCTGTTTTATATATTTTTTATCTTGTGTTGTTGTGGTGCATGTACACAAAAATGGTTCATATCTTCCTTCCTTGTGATCCTTGATTATTTGTAACTAGATTGTATTTTACTGTATTTACTGTGTTACTGTACTGTACTGTAATTTACTTTTTTTTACTTTAAGTAGATTCAAAATATTTAAAGAAAAAAGTAAAAGTGGCTGTTTGGTAGATAGTTTGTCTGATATAAACATGATGCCCATTTATGACATTTTAAAATAAGATACACAACTAGTAAGACATGTAATTCTGTCCCCAGAATCGAACCAAGTTTTCCTTTAGAGACGGTAAAGAAAAAGTTGTTTTTTAAACATGCAGAAAGTTATCTGTCAGAGTCGGGCTTAGGATTAATCTATACTAATTATAATGAGCTAAATAAAAAACAGAAGTCTATATGTCCCTATTCAAACGGCTAAGTAATTGCGTTTGTGTTTGTGTGTATGTGCGCGCAACTGTTGCGAAAAGTAATCAGCAAACGACAATATAATTCCATCTTCCCTTTTTGTCTTTCATGCTTTTTTGTACTTTCTCTCTCACTCTCTTTATCTCTTTCTCTCACTGGTCCCTAAGAGGTATTTTTAATTAAAAGGATGGCGTGTGTATGTGTGTGTGTGTGCGCGTGTGTGTATGTGTGTGTATAAGGGCTTCTATAAAGAACCAGACCTGTTCCCTCAGCCAGGGTTAGGTCATCAGTAATTACTGCTCATTAACGCAGAGGAGAACAGAGACAGGCCAGAGTACCGAAACCTCTCACACTCTGGGGCCTCGGAGGACGACGGGACCGCAGCTCTCACAGGAGTCACAGAGTTGCTAAAGTTGGACCAGATAGCATCCAGTAAGGCGCAGAACACCGTTAAACCTGATTGGTGGACGTTTTTGAGACGCTTTATGAGAAATGATTGCCTGTGACACAAGCAGGTCGAGTCAGGTGGAGTGCTTGCCTGGCCTTTATCAGCACAAAATACTCTGTTGCAAGACACACATTTATAAAGCCCAGTGAAAGTGCCTTAAAGAAACTTTGAGCAAAGGTTGCTGTTTTCTAAAACCTATTTGATCCAAACTCAACATTTCTTGTTTTACACTGCAGGCCACTGAGGTCAATCTGTACTGATTTTCTAGTGTGGGCTGCAGAGGAAACTGAAAAGCTGCAAAGCATGCTGGGAAGTTTCACGGGCCCTAAAATGGCTCCAAAATTAAGCATTTTTGTCATGCTTTTCAATGATGGATGAATTAAGAAAACGCAGTTGCTACAAAAATTCCTATCGGCCACAAATTTTAAAGCTGCAATTTGTTTGCTTAAAAATGATAACAAATCAGTTTTTAAGCAAGTACATAACATTCATCCTGACTAATGATAATAATGAATTATAATTTATAATAATGTTTTGGATAATGTTTAATAATTTGAGCCATCGGGTCCGATGTCAGTTTGATTTTTGCATTACAGACAAGTATGTCAGCTGTCAGCTCCGATTTTGTGGCAAATGTCAGTTTGACTTCAACAAACGTGATGAAAGTACGTAAAGTAAACTGCAGTTTTGTGTTTCAAACAGAGATGGCGATAGAGAAGCGAAAGTTATGGATTGTAGCTTTAAGAATGCAGGTCTTAATGTTAAATACGTCCATTTGTGAGTGGCTTTGGATAAAAGCGTCTGCTAAACACATAAGTACAAATGTAAATTTTGCATGATTTGATTTTCAGTATTTTGTATCAATATTTAGCCGCACGCTCTGTTCTTTTATAAGCTCCTGTTTATTTGCAGCAAAAGGTGTCCGGCGCACCATCAATAGCCGGTCTTGTTTAAATGTCACTCGCCGCAATTTATTACCTTATCGTTTTTTTTTCTTCCTCTAATGTTTGTTTTGCCAGATTAACACCAGGTGTGTCAAATCCAATGACGTCAAAGTCTGTTCGATGACAAAGAAAACATTTGGCCGAGCGTTAGATAGTTCTTAAGATTATAAATCGTGCATTATGCTGCGATTTCCCCAAGAAAATAACACCCAACCGGATTTATTCACTGTTTACTTTGCCAGGGTGTTAATTTTAGACCCTGCTTCTAGACAGTCCGGGCATTGGTCATTTAATACCTCTAATATGATTATACATAGCATGACAAACATAGATTTATTAGGGTACCTTTTGGCCCGGAACAGCTGTTATGTGGGTGGGTGTGTATGTGTGTGTGTGTGCATGTGGATCGGAGGCCTGCTGTGTGTGGGCACCACACCACGTCACCCCCCATTTGGAGAGCAGAGGTCTGCATCTGGGTGAGCTTTTCCAGGCGGGAGCTGCAGGCATCCGACAGCCCCCTCTTCTCCACCCTCCCTGCTGATTTGATTAGGCCACTGTCTCTCTGTGCCTGTAATTGCATTTGCCTGTTGCTGTGTGTTTAAGAATAGCCTCGGTCCCCATAGCCCTCCCCTCCTGATTTCCCAACTGCCTCGGGGAGCGCTCGGGATGACAAGTCGTCATGACAACCCTGCCGTCGTCGTGGAGCTGTGTTATACTACCTGACTTTGCATTTTCTGTACTGGGTAAACAAATAAATATATTTATTTATTTACGTATTTGAATAAGTCAATTTCTATATGAGCGCATACCTTGAAATCATGGCTACAGGAAAACCCATTGAGCATTTACAACAATAACAGTTTATTTAAAGAAGATACACTTGATTTAGCATGTTTACTGTATTGGGCAGCCTGTTACAGACATTTTTTAACTGTTTTTCCTGTGTTCAGTCATTTACTGAACAGCTATAGCAAAATATGATGTTGAAATGTTAATGTAATAGATAGAATTCACCAAAAAGTGTTTTTTTTACTTTTTTTATTTTAATTTAACATACAAAAGATAAAATACACATTTGTGTAGTGGGACTTCTGACTTAAAATCTTGTTGTTATCATACGTGTGTGTAATTTGTGTGTGCATACATGAGTGTGTACATTAAATTTCCCAGAATTCATTTGGAGGAAAGCGCACACATAAAAGGTTACAGCATGAGCTCATTCAGTTGTGGGCACATCTTGCATTTCCTGTAGTGCACTCGTTTGAGAGATTGATATTTCAGCCTACAGGTAGTGGCCACGAATCTGTACATGCGACCCCATTTTTGTCACCCGTTCTGTTACGTCATGTTTTTAAACAGTCTTACCATCTTTGCGGTCGGTTCGAGGCCCATCCTGCAGATGACACGACACCCCAGTGTTTCATATTAGCGCAGACGCAGGCGATTCAGTGTCTTGTGATACGGTGGCCCTATTTGGCCTCTCTCATGCGGCTAACAGCCGTATCCCTGTGATCTTTTACAACAGATAAATCATTAAGTATGAGCTGTCCTCTAATCGCTAAATTACCTACAGAAGGCGTGTATCCACCACGGCCCAGGCCCGGAAAGAAACAGCGTGTCCCCTGCCAACCCGCCGTTAGCTGCTGTTAGTTGCGTATAAATTGTGGCGAGCGATAGGTCAAGGTTTTGATTTGGTCGTGACCCGCGCTAATAAATCTGTATGATATAAGCTGAGCAAGGCTCGTATCAGCCGGGTCGACTCGGTGGATCATCCAGCAGACATGAGGTTTTTTTTGGGTCCCGGTTCAGAGTCCCACTGCAGACTCACCATCCCAGAAGTCTTTGCAGTAGGGCACGAGAAGACAACTGGATAAAAACAGCCAATCAGTAAATCAATACGTTTTGCACCACTCAGACGCAAAGTACACACACACACACACACGTGCCCACCCTCCGATGCGCAGGAAAGAGTTACACTCGCCAAAAGACATTTGATTGTTTTAAAGGGTGTGTGGGATTTTTTCCCTCTTTCTATTACCGGTTTTGGATCATTAAGCTATTGATTTTTGTTTGGCCGTGTAAGTGGTTTGCCAGGTCCCTGCAGGGAGAGCCAAGCAGGACTTTTTCTGGTTGTGACAGACCGCCCAAACCTCCCCTGGGCAACGGTGCGCTCGAGGCCTGCACAGAAAGAGAGTGGAGATAGACAGTGTGTGTGTGTGG
>JAZGTJ010009506.1:0-19304 GCA_036877575.1 Botia almorhae
TCATTACGATGTCCCTGCATCCTCAAACACAAGGAAACATCTGGCTCTTTGATGATACTGTGCTGATAACTCGGAAAACATCTGGTATGTCATATCATATCTTTTAGTCAGTTGTCTGTAATTTCATTCCAGTACTTTCCCTTTGTACGGTTCTGAAATTGAGATTTTAAAAAGTTCAGTGCCTTCAGTTCTCTTTATTGTGATGTCATTTTCCCACAGATCTGTCATTCCAACCAAGCATTCAGTTTCCCAAAAGCCTTCTCAGACTGCCTGAGAACAGCACTGTCTCGATGCTGGCAGCCTATCTGACAGCTCCAGCCCTGCCTGCAGAAAAATACGCACATTTCTTTACTGTAAGCCAGAGCGGTAAGAAACGTACTGCTTAATGTGTTCTTGTAAACGCTGATACGCTTCCTTTCATTCAGACGTTAACGATACGTTAATGGGGGAAAATTACAGTAAGGGGTACCCGTACAAGTCTATTTACTTAATACAGTATTGATTAGCTGATGTTATTGATTACAGCATGGTATTGATTTGGCAATATCAGGCTGCTTGGTGACCCAGACTGGTGACAAGATGTGATGTCACATTGCAGACAAACTATTGATCCTATTAGGCTACACACACACAATTACAGTTGTCTAATACATTCGGTAATTAATCGCTTTATTTGTTGTATCACCCATCACAGGTTATAGAAATGTCAAGTTGAGCCCTTTGGTGATGATCAGTGCCCAGTTAGTGTCTAATGGAAATGAACTGGACATCAAAGGCCCCATTCAGCTGACGGTACCACTTCCCTCCAACACTTACTTACGACCCTCCGACTCACTTCCTGCATGGACCTTTAACATGACCACAGGTAACAGAATCATTTCAGCACTGACAGACAAGACTACAGATTCCAAAGCTGTTTATATCTTATTAGCTTTGCGTCCAGTTCTGGATTTGTAAAATGCACGCAAATGTATGAACAATTATGTAAGTTACTTTTATTATATTGGTCTAACCCAGTATTGGACTATAAAATAACGCTTAAAAGCTTAAAAAATATGAAGAATGCAAAGATTCGGTTGAATTTAATGCACTTTTAAATAAGGCTTGTGTCCTTGTGTTATTGTACTGTAGGTATCTGGGTGAATAAAGGTTCGGGTACTGTTCGCTCAGAGAAACATGGGCTGGTTTGGACATATGTAGCACCTCATCTTGGTAACTGGATTGCTGCAGCATCACCATCCTCAGGTGAGAATTGGTATCAGAGTCCCTTTAAGGAAAGTCTCCACTCTTGGCTGCCACATTTTCAAAGCCTTAGGGCAGCTATATCAGTCATACAAGATCAAGGCCTATCTACTTGAATGGGGAAGACAGATAAGCAAGTCATGTTAACTGAGCATCAGAAAGCATGTCTTTATCATCACCCATGTCTTATCCATATCTCTGCCTTCTATTCCATTGGCAGCCCTCTAACCAGATTTGTGTTTGTGTAAATCTAGGCTATATGGGGCTTGCAAGCTCACTGGATTTCATTTCCTACCACACGTACCTTCTTGTGGGTATATTGGGAGGAACTCTTGTGATAATTATTGGATTTTTATCTGTGATTGTATTTCACTGCAGGTAAGAGTTCATTTAACCACATATACACTGTATCTTATGCATGACTTGCATGACTAAAAGTGTTTTTGTTTAGTGGTAATTCATGGTTTCCAGAGAACTAAAGGCATTCTCAGGTTTCTCTGACTCTCTGAAAACTTTCATTTGGCAGAGATTTAAACCATGAAGCCGGAAGAAGACGATGGAATTCCACCAGACTCACGGTACTGAAGAAAGACCAGACCACTTCCACCAGCTCTGATGAGGCTCAAGAACTTTTCTTCCGCAATGGCGACCGGTCTTATCCGTTGGCTGGAAGAAGCATTGGGCATGATGCGTCGGACCCCCAACGACACCAAGCCAACTACAACATATATGTGGAAACTGTTGGTCGGCCAGTGGCCAATCTGTATGAGAACATTGGATCTGGGGGATTAGAAAGCCTCAGAGCCCCAGTGTCAAATCTATACGTTAATAGTGACGAAGTTGCAAAACTTCGAGAAAAATTGGAACAGAATGTGGAGAATGCCGCTTTCAGTGATAAGTTGTTCCATATCTATAACCAGCCGGTGGCTATTGTACAGACCCCAGAGCTGTTTAATTCCCAGGGACAGGCTGACCCTTCTGGAAGCAGATCCGCTACGTTTCCTCGGAATGGCATGGAGCATGGAGCTCAGACAGAGAGGAACTTAAAAGACAGTTTCACCCAGACGTTGCCCAAAGTCCCGCCGCAGGACAGCGACGAGCCACAGGCCCTGGAAGGAGCCCACGCTATTTCCGCTAACCCAGGCCTATGGGGCCGCTACAGTCATCTCCTGGAATCCGTGTCTGTCCCGGGAACTTTGAATGAGGCAGCTGGAATGGGGCCTTTCCGAGGTGAACTCCAGGGAATATCGGAGCAAACCTTGCTAGAGCTCTCCAAGGGCAAGCCATCCATTCACCCACCGCGTGCCTGGTTTGTGTCTCTCGACGGTAAACCAGCGGCCCAAGTTCGTCACTCCGTAATTGAGCTTCACGGGCGGCATCGTCCCGGCAGCAGCAACGACACAAGCTTGGATTCGGGAGTGGACATGAACGAGCTCCAGCAACCTCTGAGGAAAAGCGAGGAGCCCTCGAGCAGCAGCATGGCTAGGATCAGCGGGAATCAGGAGCTGGACTTAAGCAGCAGTGAAATCGGAAGTCCAGAGGACACATCCCTGAGGAACACCCTGGAGGGCAGCAGTGCAGCCATTCCCAACATCCCAGAAGACAGGGATGCAGGAGACACCTCCAGTGAGTCCAGATCCACCCCTCCCCCGCGGAGGCTGAGGAAGTTTCGAGACAAGAAGCCAGAGAAGAAGACATCTCGACACATGAGGGAGGAGAGACCACAAACGAAGCACTAGCAGAATAATCTGTGTGTATCTGTAGCTTTATGGTGTCTGAAAAATGGCTTTGAACAATTTGCCTTATAAAAACATCAGGAAAAAAATGCCTGTCTTATCCTGCCGTAAATAAGTCAGTTCTTGTGGCAACTCTAAGTTGGCTGTATTTAACATTTTGTCAGCAGTTTATTTATACAAAATTTCACAGCTTCAGTGTTTCTGTCGACTTATACGACATATTTTTAACTATTTGTTGCCCTGTAAGCACAATGCTTGTTAATTGGTTTGGTTTCACTGGAATCGGTTTCTGTCCCTTTGTTCAATTCTACAAATATTTACATGTAATACACAAGAAACTGCCACACAGTGCCATGAACACAATAAAGTGATGGAATTAAATGATAAGAAAACACAGTCATCATATAATTAAGGCACAGTTCAGAAAAACTCCAATGCCCAAGTGTGTTGCACAATTACAGGAGTTTTCTAAGGGAGCGTCCGAGACCTTTTACATCATATGCCATTTATTAACACACTGTACTTATTTAATGTATAACTGCTAGTCACATGTGCATGCCTTCCATTGTAATGCTTTTACCATTTCATGTTTTATGTGTAAGAATGTGGTACGTAAAAACATTGATGATATTTCTGAGGTTATGCTTCAGACCACCAGTCCAGTGATGGAGCACAACTGTGTACAGGTCATGACCTTGGCATTATAAACTGTTTCTTGTGCTAATGTGTTTTCTGTGTAAAATATTTCTTCACAAATTGACATCAAATCATTATCACCTCACGTATTGAACGATTTGGGTCTTTTGAGGCATTTTTCTTACTTTTAGTTCAACTATCTGTTTATTGATGACAGTTACAACAAGTTATTAGTTTAATATTAGATAATTAGTTGTGAATTAAAATGCATTGGAGACAGTTTGACAGCTGAAGTGAAGTCTGACTGACAAGGAGTGAAGATTCTTTTGTGTCAAATTTTTTTGAATTCATTTGTTATATTGTAGCGATTATAATTT
The DNA here is from genome assembly GCA_036877575.1 of Botia almorhae. Lineage (NCBI taxonomy): Eukaryota > Metazoa > Chordata > Actinopteri > Cypriniformes > Botiidae > Botia > Botia almorhae. The sequence continues at coordinate 3,992 of JAZGTJ010009506.1, forward strand.
CATTAATTGTAATATATTTTAATAACTCAAATCACTGGTTTAAAAAGCTCATGAGCTATTTCTTGGATGCTTTACGATACAGCTTGTACTCTGCCTTTTTGTGCACATATAATAAAGGTACTAAACCAAATACACTCATGAGTTTTACTTGGCCAGAATTAAAGGACTACAGGAAAGGGTAAAAAGATATAATTATTTTGGTTGTTAATTTTATATGAAATACATTAACATTTAATCCTTTAGCAGATGAAGAGAGCATTTAACCTGTTTTCTAAAAAGCCAATATTAAACATAGTCTACAAAGCTGTTTACTAGCACAAGGAACAGCTGAAGTTAGGAAAAGATGAACAACATGTTAGACAGTGGGATTAGCTATTCAGACAGTCAACAAATCAGGTTTTAAAAACAGCCATTCTGAAACTACAGCTTTATTAGGTGTCATTACCAAACCAGTCAGAATTTAGAATCAGACACAATATATTTCTTTAGATTTTTTATAAGCTCAAAGTTAAATGACAGCTAGTCCTTTTTTGGATAAGTTCAAGGTTTATCCAACTTTCCAAAAATCGAAAATGTACTACTACATTTTCGATGTAGTAGTACATTAGTACTAAAGTACGAAATGTAATTAGTACATCGTTACACCTTATTCCAGTGCCATCCAAACATACAATTTATCAGTATATTTCCCTGGGATTCGAACCCACAACCTTAGCGCTGCTAACGCTATGCTCTACCAATTCTGCATACTACCACTAGATGACGCTATAAGCTTCTGTACTCAATAAAGTTATATTTCACTCAATAACATATTTCACTTATTGTTCATATAGGACAACTGGAGCTAAGGCAGTGCTCCCTGTTACATCAGTTTATTATATAAACAAATGCTGCTTAATAACCCTTGGGTTTCTGGGACACAAGTTAACGATTACAGCACGTTTTTAAGTTCACAGCAGAGGAAGTCTGGTTTCCTAGCCAGTTCTGGATTGCAGTTTAGCGTGCTGACTGTCACAACTGACCAGAATCCAATTTTCCATCCAATCCAAGCATTGCAATAATGATCATTTTTGCTTTCTGGCAAAACATTTACCGGCTCTCTGAGACTCATAACACACGCCATGTAGCACATAGATATTGACAAATTCTGTCAATTCTCAATATCAAAAAGCTGTTTTTTAAAATCTCACTCAGATCTATTGTCTTCTAATAACCCTCTGTGAGCCATAACAAACTCCATGTGGCTTGGGGTTTGGCCTCAGTGAGAGTGTGGCCTGAATAAGTTCCAGATTTTTCAAGAGCTTTATTGCCTTTGCTGGCCCAGCGTGCCACTTCACTACTGGTTTATATTAGACTCCTGCAGTGGGAGGTCATGATGTGTGCACAGAACATTCAGTCTGTCACTGGTGTGCTGATCCACGGACACCCACATCATCACATGTGTGTTGATATTGTATAAAAGGTTTTAAGCCACTTCACTGTATAATCGCAAACTGTTACAGTGATAAGACAACACACACACAGATACTGAGTAACACAATTGCCATTGCAGTGGAGAAGGCGGGGCGTTTTTTTAACTCCGCCCACAATTAAGTCACTGCCACACTTTTCAAGAGTCACGTGCAGTTTACACAAACCAGACAAACAAACGGATTGGAGGTCCACATCAACAAAGGGTATCAAAAGCACCTAATGAGTGGGCATCAATCATACAGTATCGTTTGATGTTTTTTAACTGTATTAGGAACAGATGTTGTGTAGCTTTCAGGGGCATTGATAGGGTTTCTGGAACCCCTGGCAAATTGTGTCCCCTTTGGTCGGGGGGGGGTTGTCTTATTCATGATCACGTTCCAGTTACCTTGTCAGGTTCTGCTGGGCGCCCCAGTATGACCAGGGCCCTAAGAATCATGCTAATCCAACCCCATTACGGCACCTTCGCCCCTTTACGCTGATACGTGATTGTACTTCAGAATGTCACACTGCTGTCCAATCACACTGTTGAATCCACCCGTACGTAAAGTGGATCGTAATGGATTACATCATCAAAACATCTGTTGACCCATTGCATGCTTCATAATTCTCCTATCACTTCAGGCATTTCAGTGCGACAACGCCTGTTTTTATTGCCCGTGTGCGTTAGATTCTCATCCACACTCACTGTACCCTGTCTGCCTTCATCCGTCCACCGGCTTCATATGTTTGCACTTCAATGACATGAATTTATTATAAAGAAAATTACATTCGACGTGAGAAGCTTAAATCTGCGCGTGTGCCAGGGAAAGAGAGACGCCAACAGCTGGCATTTGTGCTGTAAATACCCAATGGCCACAGGATTGAATGTTTTTGACATGTGTTGAAGGATCTGCTTTGATCTTTCCGTTGCTATAAGCCGCCTGCAAACTGGCTGTTCTATCTGAGTCAGTCAGAGGAATTAGCCCCAGCTGGTCTGACAACTGTATCGAAATATGACACCTCACATCTGGGGACCAGAGCAGCCTAAATGGGTCAGTCTTTAAACTAATCAAACTAACTACAGTATCTAAACATGATTTATATACTGGAAACACACAGGCACCCCTTTAGCGAGATACTCCACTGTACTCTGAACTAGAACTAAGTGTAAACTAGCCTTTGATATGATTAATTTAGAGATTGATGGTTCCTAAAGAACATGGAGCACTTGAGATTATAATTGTTGTAAGGTTTCATCATTATCATCCCTGAGGTAAACAGTGTTGACATCACACTGATCTCTCTGAAAGGCCAAACATTGGATGATGAACGTCCCCAGTTGGTTTCACCAAGCACATTGTCAATATGCGGTTGGATGACTTGTTTAACTACGAGCGTCTGTCTCACTGGGAAATGAGAAATATATTTAAGTGAGTTATATCTGAACGCTTTTTAGATCTTGTTGGGCCACAATAAACAAAAAAGGGTTTCAGAGCAATGGCTCTGATCAATGAGGACAGTGTGCACGTTCAACATTGTGTTGAAGACATTTAACTGGCTGATTGTATCCAGTAAGCTTTTAGTCTGGAACTTCAGAGCAGAGCTGTCTTTAACTAAGAGTATCTTTGGCTCTGTCACTTTTGTAATTTATTTATTGAACTGTCATTTTGTTAACCAACAGGTCATTTCCACGATGTCTTCCATACAAAAAATGTATTTAAATCAGTAACCAAAAACCAACCAAAAACTTTATTAGTGACAAATTAGTGGCACAAATTATTTAAATACACACCTATATGGCTGGACCACACAGCACTGTTCAATAAAATGTACACTAAAGCAGAATAAGCTTGAACATTATTAGCTGTATCTCTCCACATGACTGATAGAGGGATAAGAGCAGAATGAGAGAGGTGGAATAAAAGATGAGCAGTGAAAGAGTTCAGGCAGCAGGATCAGGAAGAAATGACTGAATCCTGTTTGTGTCACAGTAAGTGTAAGTGGACACTCTAAATCAATGGCTGTAAATCACAGAGATCACCCACACACACACACATTCCATACACTTCTATTGTTTTTATACACAGCTGGCTATAAAGAATAAAACCCACACTCTAACAGTGACAGAAAGCTATCTGCATTTTTATCATTTAAAACAACTTTATTTACTATATATTTATAGCGATTTTAGGACATTTTGTGATGTTTTGCTGTTGTTAGAACATTTTGCTCTGATTTATCAGGATTTGCTGATTTGGGTACAAATTTTTCCCCAATATACGTGTGTGTGTGTGTTTACTTTTTAAGTAAACACACACACACACACTTTTTATATAAAATTGATGATGTAACTAAAAACAAACTGAAGGTTAAAAAACAATTGCTTAATGAATTGTATCAAAATAAATCATTGTAGCACCACCGGTTACCCAGCATGCTTTGTGGCCAACTTCTCTAACAGGGTTCTGAGTGAAATGATCTGAGACTGGAGAATTGTGTGTTAGGTGGAGGGTGTGTGTTTTTAATAGTTCCATAATTGTGTGTGCTGGTTCACATCATAGATGTGTGCTTTACATCATTCATTTGTGCAGCTTTATAAAAGCAAAACATGTATTTATGTGAATGATTTATGTTTTATTCGTGGTGTATACGGAGTCTTGTGTAATGTCATTTGACTGTAACCCTGAGCAGAACGTTTATTTGGAAAACCTTTTGTTTGGTTCATATAAATAATGTTGTGTTGTGATTGTGTTTTGGCCATTGTGTAAGCTGTAGTCTGACTTGAATGTTTATAGACAAACGTATTTATATTTGAAACAATGTATGGAAAAACTACTATATAAACAAAATTGAGTCAAAAAGTCCCTAATCAGTGTGCAAACAGATTTAACAATCTGTGCCAGCTGTCTCTGTTTTGGGGCTGGTTGGCAATGAATTAACAAAATGTAGGAAATATGTTGAACTTTGAATGCGTGCTGTTACCCAAAACCTTTTTTTGCACCCAGTCGGTTATCTTCATTTTCCACCGGAGATATTCAGCAAGGAAGGAATAGCAACCCCCGTCTCCAGGACTCAAGTGAAATATTGATAATAATTCTGATAAGCGCAGTCTGCCAGAACTCATACAGACCTTCTGATGCAGTTTGTCTTATAAAGCAGCACTGTTCAGACGCACGAGTGGTTACACCCAGAAACGTGACCTTCTGAGGGCTCTGTGTTTATTTCTTTCTCTCCTGCTTACCTTACGCTTCTTATATGGTGTGATGTGTGTTTTTTCAGAGGAGCCGGCGCAGGAAGAGAAAGGGTTAAGGGTTCATTCAGCACATGTTCCAGGGTCAAAAACCTCTTCAGCACCAACAAAACCGCCAGTTTCTGTTTGCTTTCACCTCAGCTGTCAAACGTACACAAACACACACACACTCACACACACACACACACACATTTTTGGTCTATCCTGGTCTATTTAAATGTTGGCAAAGGTGCATAGAGCAGCAGTACATTATTATTATTTGGTGACAAGAAAATAGATCAGTGTATCCTTTTGAAACTGCAATAATAAACTGTTATTGCAACATGACTAAACAGAGTTACTGTGGCCAATAATGCTTCATTTCATAGTTATTTGTGTTTAGTAAGGGAATCATCACTATTATTATTTTTTATACTTAGAGTTAAGTAAACCTTGATATGTGTGTCATTACACACTATTTGTACTATATTGTGTGCTTGGTTGTGATGCGGTGCTTTTGCTGTTGTAAGCATTTGGGGATTTCTGCTTGGTGGGTGATAAAATGGGTAGAAAAAGCCCCACAGGCTTACATGAAGTAAAGGCCCTTCCAGCCACCAGGGAATGTTATAAAAACGTTTGCTAGTGTTTTCTAAAGGTTCTCTCAGCATTAGCAAAATAAGTTTTGCAGCGATGTTAGTAGAACGTTTTAACGCTATACATCACAATAAAAAACTTTATTCTGAAGTTGTTAGCGGACTGTTTTAAAAACACATTTGATTGGATTTGAACTTTTTGACCCGTTATTCAACGCCTATTCATGTTATCGCTTGATGCACGTTGATGGATCGTCAAGTGCTCGCGGGTTTCCATCTGGAATACTAACTTCCTGAGTGCTCCCTCAAGACCGGGGGAGGGTGTGAACAGCCATTAAAACAAACGGCCGATGCAAGGTGCCATTTCACCCAGAGAAAACACAAGGGATAGTATCAGTGAATCAAAGGAAGCAGCTCAGCCCTACAGCGCTGCTCTGAGCTTTCATTGCCTGTTTTCATTTTCTTTGGCCCCTTTCAAGTGAAGCAACAGTCTGATGTAGATATGAGCTCAAAGAACCACGGAGAACAGCTGAACCAATATACCTGCCACACTGGAGCAGCGTGACCAGTGTGACTGACTGGTATAGTTTGAGAGAAACGGTTTCATACAGACTAAATCAAGGTGGAAATTTCGACCACTGAGAACGCAAGCTGAACTTGTCTCGAACTATTTCTGAAGAGGCCCAGGGGTGGATTATCAGCTCATCATTCTCATCTGTATTTTTCTGCCCCTGTTGTATTTGAATACTGGACTTTCCCAGTTTATGCTATTCAGAAAGCATTTTTTCTTTAAGACAATAATTTAAATAGGTAATAAATAAAAATTTTAATGTATAATTGCGTGTTCGTAAACCTATCACCTTCTTGACTGAATCAAAAATGTATTCACAGAGCAAAAGTGCCTACAAAGATTTTAGACTGGCTGGTCTTATCAGAGGAGGTGAGAGAGAAGGACAAGCAAGAACATCTGGACATCTGGCTCGGACACATGGAGTCATCTGGCTGTCTTCCATCCACTCAGATCCCAGAGCAGAGCACAGGCTCCGGTCAGGTCACATAAACCCAGCAGCCACACGCCCACTTCACTACCCAGTGAACCACACGGCTCATGAGCCAGCTGTCAGCCTCATTGGCTATTTGGTGCTTCTGTACGTGATGCTGCTCAGGTATAGTCTTGTGGTTAAAGCTTTGATAAGCAGAAGATTGTTGGTTCAGATCTCACAAGGGATGGACCATGAATGTGAGCAGTATTGTGTGATGTTGCTTTAAAGATATTAATATTAAGATATTTTAAACTGTGTCCTAACTAGACATGATGTGATATTTTTCCTTGTTTCCCTCTGACACAGCCAATCAGAAGATGTTTGTAGGGTTTTGGACCAAAAGCTTTCACAACGCTGCAGAAAATTAATCTAAATACAATCAACCAAATGTCTTGTATCTTGTAAAGGTATGACATTTGTTTCATAATTTGATCATTTATTGCATCACATCTGATTAAGACACAGTGTTAAGAGTTAAAATAAGATTTAGAAGATTTAGAACAGAACGTTTGAGGAATATTAAAATGGTGCAACTTTGTGAGCTAAACAAACGCGTTGGGGACAAACGCACAAGAGTTTAATACATAAACACAATGTCTCAGCGATGTGGCAGTCAAAATTTTCTGCCATTTAGTTCAGTACAGTTCAGCCAGTGTTTCTTGTTAAATAAATCAAAATAGTTCATTTAAATGTTGCGAAAAACAGTAACTAGCTTAATGTAACAAAAGCACAGCATCAAACGGCGTATGTTAAACGTAATGTTTACATTTTTCCCTCACACTGAACGAGAGATGGAAAATAAGGCTGAAGGATCTGAGAGGATGAAGAACCTGCCTCAGGTTTTGTCAAGGAGGCAAAACAAAGACGTTTTGGGTCAGTGAGTCCATCTTCAATCGAACCCCGCCCATACCCTTCTCCACCCCACACCCGCCCCCCCAACTGCCCTTTAGGGAGGTAAATATTTCTTGTTTCCCGTGGAAGTGAATACAGCAGCAGCTAAATCGGTTCAATCTCCGCCCGATTCCCAGGGCAGACTTTACAGCCCATCCACTGTGGGCTGAGAAACCCCACCAGGCCCGTGACCTTCCTCAAGCCTCGCCTACACTAACAGCAACATGCTGGCAGGGTCTCCTTCATCTCTGCGTATGTGTGTGCATGCAAGCGTGTGTGTCTGCAGCTCCTCAGTCTTTCCCAGCTACCCTCCTTATCCTTCCTGACTCTCAATGCCCTGAAGGACCCTGCGAAGGATTCATTCCCACCCTCTCAAGGAGTTCACCTTGTACTGCATGTTTTGACATTGTTCTGTCGTACCATTCAGAGACATGCCGTGGAGCTACAAAATATTTAATACGTCATGTTGTAACAGGGTCTGAACGCATGCCAGTTTTGAACATCTGGCTTCTGTTAAACGCTGAAAACAAACAATGCTTCAGGGTTGTAGAATCTTACATAATTTGGTAATTTATCACCACCCAACGTCTTGAAGGGGCTAAAGAGCAATGAAGAGCAGGCGGCACACGTAAACAATAGCATTTACAGAGCAAGACCCAACTGTCATGAGAGGATGTTTTTGCGCATTGCTCTTCTCCAAAGGCATTTTGGGAAATTTTGTTTCAATGAGTAAAGTTTCAGTTAATTACAGAACAAAACTTCAATGGCTGGATAAGTGAGGGGTTCCCAAAGTTGTAAATCTAAATGTAAAAATGCAGAAAGGTTTCTGTGTGGGTTGGGTTTAGGGGTAGGGGTTTGTGCAGTATAAAAACATTACGTCTATGGAATGTCCACTTCCTGTGTCTTCTTGAACTAAATAGCTTATAAAAATACTAAATGGTAAATTTTTTACTTGTTTTAAATGATTAATTAAAAAATGCAAGAGCTTTCTGTAAAGGTTACGTTTGCGAGTGGAGTTATGGGTAATAATATAATATAATATAATATAATATAATATAATATAATATAATATAATATAATATAATATAATATAATATAATATAATATAAAAGTCATCACACTTATGGAGAGTCTCTGTGTGTGAAAGAGCGAGAAAATCACTAACATAAATGTGTTACAGCTTCTTTCCTCCTCTGCAGCTGTTTTCAAACTGCCCGCACACGGCGCTCCAGAATCTCTCCGCCGGCCAGATGGTGTTTCAATGTCTGATTCAAAAAAGACACCCAGTTTTATTTACAACCATTCTGTCTGCCATCAGTTATATGGACCAATTGACCCAAAAAGGAAGCGCAGTCCATTATGCATCTAAGAAGCCCTCAAACAAAAGCAAATGATTTGATTGGCTTATTCTCTTGTCTTCTGCCCTAGTTAAGAGTTATCAGAAGAGCTTTGGATTACTGCGGTCGGTAACACAAAGGGCAGCAGCCTCTTCTCCAGGGACTCTCTAGGCTTCATTATGAAGGTCAAAGTTCATGGGCGGCCCGGTCTATAGCTGTGGTGTTTGGCTGGGGTTCCTGCTGACAGACAGGAAAGGCTGTGATTTAACATTCCACCTTTTTCCCAGATAATGCCACTACCCTGGTGGGGCTCTGCTAGCCCAGTCCAGAACAATCACAGGAAACTGCAAATGATAAAACCGTGCTCTCTCTAGAAGGCACTGTGGGCGTACCTATGAGAGAGCAGGAGAGGAAGAGACACAGAGAAGAGCAGAGAAAGAGAGAGAGAGAGAGAGAGAGAGAGAGACTAGTTTAGAAAAATGGTAGACTGTAGAAAATGAGAACAAAAAGAGAGGAAAACGACACTCGTCCGTGCTGAAGGGAGATGCATTATGGGTCTCTGACAGCATGTGCTTAAACTGTCCTGTTCTCTCACTGGGATGAGGACTTCCTGTTCTGAAGATTCCATTTCCTGTGCTGTTGGTTGGCAGAACATACACACAGTCAAAGCCGAAAGATCTTTGCTTCTAAACATGCTACAGTTGTTACTTGTAGGGAAATACTGTCATTTTATATTTTCACAGATTACATTTATACTTTCAAATGTGCGCACTATTTCAGTAAACTTTGTACTGAATTTGTAACGTCATTTTTTGTTATTGTGTAAGACTCATATTTCCATATTTTTCCTTATTGTTCCAAAGCTTAATTTTTAGCAAACATTACTACATAGGAAGCTACTATAGTGCATAGAGGAATATTTCTGGAAAGATACAAACTCCCTCATGGATTAGAAATTTGCACCAGGAACTGACCAAGCCAGAGTTTCCGTGGGTCACCTCAGTCACTTGAGTTGTGGAGCTGAACTCATCCTCGCTCCAGATGTGGCCTGTCCCTGGCTGTGGAATTTGGTCTATTGTTCTCCAGCGCTGGAATCCCAGTCCCTTCCTGCACTGGCTTTTCCAGATGTGTGTTCCACTGTGATGCCAGTCCTGTGGCACTCTTTTTAAAAATTAAAATTAGTAACTGTTAGCTTTAGTTAATGCACAGTGAACCAACACAAATGAAGAACAATTTTATTTGCATTAACTAAGCTTAACAAAGATTAATAAATGCTGTAGAAAATATGCTTGTTAGTTTGTGTAAGCTAATGCATTAACCAATGCTAATAAATGGTAGCTTATTGTGAAGTGTTATCAAAATATTCAGTTCAGTTCTCACTGAATAAAGCTAAGATCATATATAAGGAAAACACAAATGACTAAGGATACATAGAACTGGAAAAGCTAAAATCAAAGCAGTTCACGCGCTGTTACTGTCTAGTGTTACCAAATCGATAAAAACACTTTGTTATTTTCCCAGCCTGCTGATCTTTAAATGCTGTAAATATTCACTGTAAAATCAAAGATGCTGAACTTGTAGATGTGTCATAATCTCAGCTTCATTCCTGGAGACCCACATCGCTTCACATAGACATAATGTTAGATGTGTCTCTTATTTATTCCACCTAATTCAAATCATCAGCTCGTTAGCAGAAAGATTCATGAGTCTGAACTGGGTGTGTCTCATACAAAATGTGCTGTGAGTCTGAAGCACAAGTGTGTAAAAGTTTTAAAGAGCGCAAATCACACTGGAAAAAAACACAAATTGCCAACCCCACCCCCTCTAATAATATACACATGAAGGGATAAATGTTTGTACCCTCGAAGAATAAATTTAAATCCGTCACTGCTACAGTATATACTGTTATGTTGTGTCATTAAATCAAAATATCATCAATTTAAGCTTCGACTTTTGTCTTTTTTTGATGATTCAGATCCAAAAATAAAAAAAAACATTAAACTAGGAAACATTTGTTATACAGCTGTTTAACATTAGCAAGGTTATAAAAGATGAAAGCAGTGAGATTGCAGCGGTCCCCGCAGCACGGGTTCATGGGAAATGTTCGGCGCTGTGGCGCGCAGATGAATTCATTAATACTGAGAATTCAGCAGGAAGCTCAAGCACTTTAAAACGCTCTTTACTGAACAATGAGATGAGTGCTTACTAATCAGTGTTCTTTGAAAACACAGCAGTCTGCCGGTAAAAACACACAATCAGAGGAAGATCATGTCCCCAACAGTTCTGGCTTTAACTTACCTGTGTGTGATTTATTTTTGGCGCTTAGATGTCACGCTTTTTGTAGTGAATATTACTGTAAACTGCTAGTGTAATGCTAGAATGTATTATTAATATCAACATATACAAAAATATTACAATATCTACATGAAAAATGTTTGAAAACAGTTGAAAACTGTCAAAATCTAGTGACGTGGATTTTCTCATATTACAGAAAGCAAATGTGATTAGGAAAGCAACCAGAGACTGTCTGATTTGTTATGACAATCTTTGTTTGTAGCTTTAGTATGGAATTGTGTATTATTTGGATCGCAATGACTGGACGAGATTCAAAATGAGAACATTGTAATAAAGCAATAAATCCTATTCAGAGGGACTCAATAAACAAATGATATAACCCCATCAAGCAAACAAACAGAAAACACAGGGAAGTTTCAGAGTTTTGTACTGAATGATGTGCTAATCAATGACCTTTCCTCACTATGAAACATCTAAAAGGTGGAACAATTCAAAGCACATAGACGTTCATATTCTCATAAAAAATCAAACCTACAGGAAATCCACAGAGATGCCGTGTAAGTCTTTCCTGCTGTATCCCAGACATTCCAACAGAAAGTTCACGGAATGGTGATCAGCTGGTGAGAAGACAGGCCAAGAATGTTTGGATTTGGACGTCTGTTGTGTTTGGTGATAAACTCATGACTGTTGGCCTAAAGAGACCAGGTGTGTTTCCACACACTTCTGTGGATGTCAGACGGGTGCAGAAGTTAATGTATTAATGTATTAGGGAAGTCATGTGGTGCTCTGCCAGAAGATGATTAAAGAATGGAATGACTCTTTACACTACCGGTTTCTGACCATAGGATTTTCGAGTATTTTGGTCATGACATCATTTTGTTGACTGTAAATTGGTGTTTTTCCACTTTAGACTCTTGTTTTTTTAAACTTTTTTTAAAATCCATAATAAAAATATTAGATTCTAAAAATTAAAATGCTATAACAGTTTTTTAACCATTTTTTAACCTATTACAAATTGCACTCTTTGTATGGCATGTTGTTCTGTGCTTTTTGGCGCTCAGACTATCGAGTTGTTAATTAAGCAACATGTTGACATCATTCTCTCTTGGAATATTAACTGGGAGTGACACTAAAAGGTCAATTGCAGGCAAGTTTAAGAACCTAAATGCAGTTTGTTAAATACAAACAAGTAAGAACATAAACTTGACACAATGGAACTCACAGACAGCAGAACAACGTGGACTAACAAAACTAGACAGGACAATGGAAACATGAGGGTCTAAATATACGAGACAATACAGGGAACCGAGGAACACCTGGAAACAGTTAAGGCAATATAACAAAAGACTACAAAGACACATAGACAGGTGACTATGGGGAAGTAAATGTATCAGGGTGGAGCTGGTGTAAGTATGGACCAGGGTGGAGGCCTTGGTGGTTTAGGCCTGGCTTGGGGCCAGGGAGGCGCAGTGGCCATTTTGAAGTAGGTTCAGATGTGGACCCTTGACACGGTGTAGATTCTGGCACCTCAGGGCATGACATGGACTGTGAACATGGCATGACCCAAAGAGGCTGTGGGGGTTTAGGACATGAGATGGACATGGCATGGGCACTGGACTTTCTGAACATGGCTTGGGCCTCCTCAGAACAGCTACTTAAATGGAAATAAATGGAAATTTGGGCAGCATGAAAATGGCCTCAGAGGTCTTTGCCTGGCGGCACGCTGGGGTGAGGAGTGATACTTGTGTGCCACATGCGATTGTGAATGACCGTTTACAGTAGAAAGCAAAAAACACACTTGGTTTTGTTCTGTATCAGCCAATGTATGCTAATAAAGGCTAGGTGGGCATTTAAAACAAACCCTTTTCAATTATCATTTTAAACATCGTCTTTGAGGCCCATTGCACTTGCAAAACCCATCTGGAACCAATGCAAAATAATCAGGACACCCAGATGTGCATATTGCAGCAAACTTTGATTTGATTAACTGTAATATTTACAGAACAACATGTCTTACATCCACAGATAGAACAGCAACACACTGTTCACCACATGTGTGGCAGCAAATCTGAAGCTACTTCCTGTGCTGTTCCCATAGGCAGCGACACATGTCAGCTGTGCACTGTTTACTTCTGCTTCTTGTTTTTCACTGTGTGTATTTGTGTGTGTATTCTAGCATGTGTGTGTTAGTAAGGAAGTGACACATCCTGTTGGATAGTCCAACAAATGTGTTTGTGAAGTGACCTCCAACCGTATCTTTGGTAATCTGCTGCCTTTAAAAGAACATGTTTAAAAACCAGCAGTTTTCCAATAGGAAATGAGCTCAGTGCTGTAATAGCTGGACCACAGCCATCTTTATTACTATAATATCTCTATCAGAAATATTTCGTGCCCTTATTAATTCCTTTACTGAGATTTTGATGCTTTCTATATGTTATTATCTATAATGTTATTTTATTTTATGGTTTTAACAACGGACAGAAATACAACAATGTGGTGTTTAAAAACTGTATTTATCTTTTAAGTGCTTATTCCTCCATCGATTTACACCTGCAGTGACACAATATACATTACAATGCAGTATGTTTTATACAGAATGGTGGTACATCTGAGCTGTGCCAGCTGCCATTATGACTCGTCATAATGATAATTATATCAGTTTGCATAAAGTACAATGGCACATCCACTGTACAACACTCAGATCCAAACAACATCTGGAAGTAAAGGAATATTTTTTAATGTCTGAAGGAAAATATATTTTGATCCAGTAGTTGAAGATGCCTTACTGAAAGAATCCTTCATTCCAGTTTACGCATGAAAACATTAATAAATACATTTATCTACAACAACGCAAACGTCCATTAAACACTTAGATGCAGAAATATATTTACAACCCAAAATATGAATGTTTGTTATCCAGCAGGTGCACGTCAAAATCCAAGAATCTGTAAAAAAGTGGCAAAATGTGATGCTCCACCAGAACTCCAATCCTGCTCCAGTCAAGGTCTTACTAGAAAGACTGGAAACTTCCAGCAGTGTTGAGGCATGCTGGAGCTAAACTCTGCAGAACAGTGGCTGTAGGGCAGGACTAAGTTTGGACACCCCTAATCTAAACCCATGTGCTTATCTACATCAAGATTAAGGTATGAACTACAGATAAAGCAGAAATTTTAGAGAATAAGAAATGTTTCTTATGAAAAAAACAACTTAACCAGGATTGTCCGTACTGGTTTATCCTGGATAGTTAAGGTCTACCAAACTGGTTAAGATGGTTGACCAGGACAGTCTTTCTGGTGAGGCTGGATGAGTAAGGTTGTTTCCAAAAAATTGATTGATTTTGCATCAATAGACTCATCAGCACTTCATCAGAGAAATTAATGTTGACAGTGACAGTTCTGTTCAATCAAATTATAAAAACACACATATATACAATAATATAAAAACTCAGTCTTCATTAGAGACAATCAAGCATGTTGCATACAAAGATTATACTGTCATTACTGCCATGTATTAAGGTTTAATTTTTTGCTTGGTCAAATTGAACTGATAACAAATAAGTAGATAAACTTGCAGAACAATGTCGTCACTATCTTCTGGAATCACACCATGCCATCATTGTTTGATAAATTGATAAGTTATCTGAACCAGAATAATCCATTTATTCAAAGATTCAGATTTTGCCGTGGTGCCTTTATTAATCTCTCAATCCAGAAGCTTCCTCGTCTGAACTATGACATATAAACCTGCTTCAGCCAATGCAGGGCAACACTGAGAAGCTCAACCTTCACTTGAAAAGCACAGAATCCATTTGAGTGTCGTGCAGTTTCATCAGAACTCATCAGAACTTTTTTGAGATCTTCATTCCATTTAACCTTCAGAACATCCAGAACAACACTCGGAACACTCCTGGTCCATTTCAAAAGGCCGGACAACACAAGAGGTTCTCCATGGCGTTCCACCACAACGTCAATATTCCATACAGTTGTTTTCTCAGATTAAAAGCACAAACTGGTAATTCCATCCATAAGCATAAATTCTGTAACGTCAGGGTGAAGCTCCCTCATGTCTTTAAAGTAGTCCAAAGTAGTCCAGATGTACTTCTAGTAGACCTCAACTCTGTGTAGTTCAATTGTCAGTTGTCCTCTTCCTGAGGCTGCTTGAGGAATCCAGGTGTCTCACATGTACAGGTTGTCTGATCTGAGTATGGTGGTCTCCAGACTGTGAAAGCTCTTTCCGTTCAGCGTGTCCATGTGGCTGTCGATGCTGTAGCACCGATGGACTTCGGTCATGGAGGAGGCGGTGTAAGATGCAGAACGCAAGGCCTCCGTGTTTGCAAACGTGCTGCCAAACTGGATTCGGTACTGGTTCCAGTGTCGTCTTAACACACTCTGCACCTACAAAATCAAGTGTGAATCATACAGACAAATATGAAGTATAATGCTGTATTATTAGAAGAAAAAAGAATGAATTTAT
>JAZGTJ010009507.1:0-19303 GCA_036877575.1 Botia almorhae
AAAAACAGCCTCGTCCTCCAGTGGAAGGTGGGCACGTTCACACGCTTTAACAATGTCACGCGTACTTCTTTGACACTTTTGAAACTGTTTTGACATTGTGCTGATCATTAAAAGATTTTTTTGGTATTTTAGGCACCATGTGATAACGGTTCGAAAATCCAAAATTATATCCTCCAGTGGGATGAGGTACCCATAATTTCTGCTTAGATTAATTTTTTTATAAATATTTGTATAGGATATATATATGTAAGGAAAATTAAGCCTATTTTTGGGACCTTTGGGACATTTTTTTCATAAAAATTAAACTTTTCTCGATGCCTTATGTACTGTAAAGAAACTTCTTGGGAAAAATAGGGTGTAGTTGTCATGAAAATAATGGCATTGTACATGGTACACTAACATTTTAATGGTCTAAAAAACTTTTTCTCATAATTATTTTTCTTTAATATTTAATTATTGTTAATTTAATTATTTTTACTTTTCAATTTAAGGGGACAAATAACTTTAGATTATGAGATACGTGTAATAGTTCAAATAAAAAGATGCATGATTTGTTTTTATACTGTTCACTAAAATAGTTTAGCATTTAAAAATAAATGTGTCTTCTAATAGGTCATTTGTGTACTGATCATTAGTTACTGTTTGTGTGTCATCAGTTAGCGTTTGTGTGTCACTTAAAGTTTTAATCTTGGCATCTGGCCTTTGTACAGGGGAAGGGGTCTGGCGTGTTTGAGCAGTGCTACTATGGCCCACAGAAGCAGTACAGGCTAACCAAACTTTCGCCAGCTTCCAAATATTATTTCCGCCTGGCAGCAAAAAATGACATGGGGGTCAGGTGTGTATCCACTGGGGTATGCCCTTAGAGGGGTGTGTGCACTGTAAGAGGAAGGAAAGATGTCGACAGATATGAGAGTTTCTCCATGTGTCCACTTTACTGAGGTTGTATTACTCTTGCTCTCTCTCTCTATTTCTCTCTCTTTCTCTTTTTCTTTCTCTCTTTAACCCACTCTGTAGTGAGTTCAGTGAGGTTGTCCACATCATGACATCGTGCAGTGTGCCTGCTCCCCCCGTAAACCCTGAGTTGATTCAGCCTGGAGTTACATGGCTTTGTCTGCGGTGGCAGAGGCCAGCCGGCTCGCCCAAAGAGGACGACATTGGCTATGTGCTGGAGATGGAGGAGGAGGGCTCAGTAAGTGTGCTTGTGTAAACTCGTAACGTAAGAAACATTCCACAGGAGCCTGTCGCTGGCCTACAGTCAACAGCAACCCATTCAATTGTCAAACAGGACACGTTCCCCGTGTAGTATTTTTAATTGTTGGTATATGAACACACAAATATGTTTTGTGTTGCACAGGGTTATGGATTCCAGGCCAGTTATGATGGTGATGAACTCTCATACACTGTGAGAAATCTCCACAGGAGCACGACATACAGGTTCAGGGTAAGAAAGCAAAAACACTTTCGCTGTTTCTTTCGCTATTTCTTTTTTCATTCCTCTATTTTTTGTTTTCGTTTGTATTTTGTTTAGTTTGTATAGTTGTTTTCAGTTCATCCTCTTTTGTTCATTTTTAATTTTTTATGCCTTTGTTCACTTATTTTTGTCCTCCCTTTAATTGTCTTTTATGTTTTCCTGATTTTCCCTGGTGATCTCTGTGGGTCATGAATAAGCCTTATCTACCGCTGTTGATGAGATCAGTCACTCGTTTCTGCTGGCTGATCATAATCATGTTTCCACATACAAAAGTGTATTAATGGATCAGACTGCATGGATCCTGATGAGAGGGGCTGATTACCTGCCAAGAGTACTTACAACCACAATTACAGCCAATTACTGTGACACGACAACCTAAAATCAAAATATCACTATGAAACACTTCCTCATCCTGTGCTTTGGACAGGAGAAAAAGTATTGTCTGGGGATAAATTTAGTGCTGGTTATAAATGGTTTTAAAGGCTCTAAAAATTTTAATCCCCTTGTGATTCTAAGGAAAAACATGTCTAGGTCATATTTCACCCCAAAAATCAGACAGAAAAAAAGTTAGGAGAATACATTAGATTTGGCATACAGATAACGAAGTCTGTATTAAAGCCGTTAAGATTTTTGCTTTGACATTTCTTTTCGAGACAATCACATTTCCCCCCAGTTCTGATCTGGGTGGTGTTTTTTGGGATTCTCATTTTTGTTAATGATGATTCTCATTAGATTCTCATTACTGTAATGCAGTAGAGAAAATCAACCTGTCCAGTAAAACATTATTTTTAATTAAAAACAGCATAAACTAATACTCACGATGTATGGGTAGTTAATGTTAAATACTTTAGCAAAGTTGTCTGCATTACATTAATGAGAATTGAGAAATGTGCTTGTTGTCATGAAAATAATCATTTATAAGGGTAGGTAATTCTTTTTCTTCTAAAATATAACCTTGTTCTTGACAAGATTTTTTCAGGTTTGAATTCAATACTTCATTTGTGTTTTTATTATTTTCATTACAGGTTATTGCCTATAATGCAGAGGGGAAAAGTAACCCCAGCCCTGTGTCTGAGTTCACCACAGCCCCTGACAGACCAAGCTGCCCCTGTAGACTCTCAGTGAAAGGGAAACCTCACCCAACCAGCTTCCGCCTGACCTGGGGTCAGTTCTGTACACACAATGATTGGTCTCTGGTTCTTGACTGAAAAGGGAACCTAACATATCTTTTTGGCTTTAGTCCTTCATATAATTATTATACAAGTATCTTTTAGAGGGATGCTTAGCTAATGCTTTGCTAAGCTAAGCACAACTTTTTTAGCTTGAAGACTTATCAGTATAAAGAATGCTAAGCTAAGCACATATTTTTAGCTTGAAGTCTTTATCAGTATAAAGAATGTCCTTCCGTATCAAGGACTGGAGGAAGTTCTGTACTGTAAGTACAGTCTGTTCTGTAAGTTCAGTACTGAGAATGTTTTTGTGTCCCTTCAGATCCTCCCAAAGATAACGGTGGTTCGAATGTGACAAAGTATGTGGTGGAGATGTCAGATGGCTTAAGTGGTACGTTTCAATTAACTTTATACACATTTATCAGTTGGATAATGTCATCCTTATGGTAGTTCATGATTGTGTATGTATCTGCCAGGTTCCACCTGGACTCAGGTTTACAGCGGTTTGGCAATGGAGTGTGTTTGCGATAGTCTGAGCCCAGGATGTTCGTATCAAGCCAGGATCCACTGCGCCAGTGCAGGAGGCGAGAGCCCGGTATGTCAGACAAACACATGCTCCTTCTATAGTGCAACAGTGACTGCCTTCTTTTCAGTTTTTAACTTAGTTAATTGCTAACTATTCATTTGTGTATGAATACACAAGTACTTTGAGAGTGCAGCAGGGTTTCATGGGAGCATTGCTTAGCCTTCTTTCTGTTACCATAGAAATGAAAATAGCATCAATTTCTGATTGGTGGATTTTTTCAGGATTATGAATACATTTACATTTACGCATTTGGCACTTTTTAAAAAAATAATGTTAAAATCATATAGGTTTATGTTTTTTAAGAGCAATTTTATATATTTGCTTGATCTATAAAATCTTATTAGGTCTTATTAGAAAAATGGGATTTTTGTGTAATCTTTACATTGCACACCATTACACCAGGGTCAGGTTAACCACATCAGTCAAGGTCACCCATCTCTGTGGGGCTGTCACAGTTATTTTTCCACGCACTGTAGCCTTTCACAACACCATCACTCAAAACGCTTCCATTTTATCGGGGTCAGATTCTTGCAATCTGTCGCAGTCACCTGCCTCCGGTTTATCGGGTCACTTGACTGAGATTGCTATCTTGTTTCCCCTCCACCTTCATCTCCCCGGCATCAGAATTTCAGCGTGTTTTTTATCAATGGAAAGCTTTTGGCATAAGACTGGTAATAATTTCTGGCTTTCATCTCCTGATCCCTGGGGTAATGGCATTGTCAGCGCTTTGCAGATACGTATATGCTTGTGGGACTTGCCAGTGTGCAGCTATGACTCATGTTGGCAGTCGCAGCTTTTCACCATCGTGAATGTGTGAGAATGCTCACATGGCTACAGTCTGATAGGCAGATACACATACACAGTGCTTATTGAAGAGGTGCACGTGTTCACATTACATGCAAGAGCCGTGAATGAAAGGTTGCTGCCTGAAAATGTCCTGCATAATTTGAGTAGAGCAAGATTTTTTTGAATATTTGAATGCACATCTTGGTCAAAAGCTCATGTTTGCAAGGTATAAGTTAAGTAAATGTAAACAGGCAGGACAAACAAAAATTTGGTGAGTGTTAACATATTCAAATTTGTGCATTAGCTGTTGAGTGACCTTGTGGTAAATTGACAGCCTTTTTACACAGAAGAGTGTGTTCCATAGTTTCGTTTCTTCTATAGTAATGCGTATCAAGAATATGTGAAATTTTATGTTTGTGGTGTTTTTCATGTTTAGTTTACGGAGGCCCTACAGATCCAAACGCCACCTGTTCCTCCTGGCCCCTGTCAACCACCCAGGTTGGTGGGCAAACCCAAAGCAAGAGAAGTGCAGTTACGCTGGGGTGAGTTTTTTGCCGAAAACTTTAATACTGTTAGCAGCTTTACGTAGCGATCTACATTCAGTAAGCATGAACGTGCGTCTTCAGACGCAAATCCTACATGCACACAGAGAGAGAAAGGAAGAGAGTTCTGATTCACTGAAGTATTAATTTGGTTTGTTGATCTATGTTGTTTAATTCACAAGGTTATAAATATTCACTGTAATTTCTTGGATTATCTTTGATTAACACAAATCTGCTAATGTTACTTGCAAAAAATCTGTAGTGTGGATACGTAATTTACTACAGAATTCTGTAGTAAGTAGTGTATTCACATTATTTCAGATGCAAGAGGGAATGAGTAATTGTTGTTTTTGCAAATCCATTAGCAGCCCCTCTTGTGGACGGTGGTAGTGCAGTGACTTCGTACAGCGTGGAAATGTTTGCTCCACAGGCAGATGAGGGCAAGGAGGTGTACCAGGGCTCTGAACTGGACTGTACAGTTGGTAGTTTACTGCCTGGCAGGACCTATGGATTCCGGCTCAGAGCTGGCAACAAAGCTGGGGTGGGTGCACACCATCCACACACAGCTCTCACAAACATTATTCTTTTTTACAGTTACTAATCATTACTTTTTATAGCTATGTATATTTTTATAGCTATGTATATTTTCCTTCTGCTAGCAAGGTATTTTATATTATTAAATTTTTTGTAATCATCAGTATGGGCCGTTCTCGGCGCGAACAGAGGTAACGACAGGTCCGGGGGCCCCGGAGGCATGTCGGCCCCCTCATATAAACTGTAAATCGCCAACGTGTGCTGTGGTGAGCTGGGAGGTGAGAACACACTCTTCTAGATTGTAATCACTATGAAATAGCTTTGGGGGGGGTCTAGTTGATTGTATATTTAATTTTAGTGAATCACTTTATTGTGAGTAAATAAAAAATTCACTAATTCTGTGAAGTTGTCACATGTGAAAGTCTCTATGTAGCAATTTTGAAAAGTTAAACCTTAACAGACATTTTAAATAACATGTCTATTAGTATACTGCTGTTTAGCACAATGTCTTTTGCCTACATAATTATGTAAATATTGTAAATATTGATTTATTTAGCACTTGCCAATATATGATGGTCTAAGTCTAATAATGGCATTGAGGTAGTTACATCACATATTCCTTCATTACAGGTTCCTCACTGTAATGGAGCGGCTGCATCAGAATATCGGCTGGAGTGGGGGGCCGCAGAGGGCAGCATGCAGATCTGTTACACAGGTGCTGCACTGTCGCATGAGCTGCGAGGTCTGCTGCCTGCCACCTGTTACCTATGTAGGGTACAGGTAAGAAACATGCTTGTGTTTCAGCAGACAAACCAGGAAGTCACTGCTGTTTATGCCAGTCTTCTGATTATGCCTTTACTTCCTGTAAAGGCAAATTTTTCAGCTTGATGATTCATAAAAATGAGATGTGAGAATGTCAATGTCAATGTTACATTGCCTACCATCTAGTGGTTATCAAAGGCAGGTGCAGGTTTTTGTTTGCGCGTTATTAATAAAGCTCTTTATGACCATCATGAGGTGGAGGGCAGTTAAACTACAAAGTGGTGCTTGCCAAGGCATAACCTGTCCATTGCTGTTTGTGCTACAGTTGTGAATGTTATTTAAAATTGTGGTTTGTTAAGGATAGGATTATATATCTAAGCAATCTGACTTTTGCTTGCTGGACCAGTGGGAGACTTCCAGACTTACACTAGAAGAGGGACCCGAGTCATTTATAATCATACATACCAGAATATCACAAAGACCTAAAGCTGTTTTTTTTTATTTGTGCCAGTAAGCCCCTCCACAACACCCTTGCAATGGACTTAAAAGCATCTTACACTTAACACTCAACATGGCCTGGAATTTTTCTGTTCAGACACATCCATTGATCTTGGTTATGGGGTCCCCCAAAGGTGCTCAGTGGGCTTTAGGTCTGGGCTTTGTGCAGGCCAGTCAAGTTCTTCCACATTCCACCATATCTGTATAAACCTTAACTGGCGAAGCAGAGTAATTTTCATGTTGGAGCATAAAAGGGCCCTTCACAACTGTTGCAACAAAATTACTAGAAGCACAGAATTCCCTGGAATGCCATTGTTTGGCATAGCAGTAAGATTTGAATTGGAATTAAAGCACGTAGCCAAACGTGTTACTTAGAATTGCTGTAGTTTAGTGTGTTGTGCACCAATGGGCCTGTAATGTGTCATCACATAACAGCTTCTAAATGAAAGATTCAAGATTAAAGATTAAATATTCATTCACTGCTCATGTCAGTCCTGTTTAGACTGTATTAACTCGCTGTGAGCTTGTGTTTTGCTTCAGGCAGTAAATGTAGCCGGTGTGGGGCCCTTCAGCGAAGCTGTGCTCTGTCAGACACCCTGCTCAGTGCCGGCAGCGGTCAGCAGCGTCCAAGCCCTCCGGGAGTCAGAGATGAGAGTGGAGGGCAGAGTCACAGAGAGAGGTGAGGAGGAGGAGGATGAAAGTGAAGAGTCTTCCCCGCTCCTCTACTCTCCGTCAACGTGCCTGGGGCTGCGCTGGGAGCCGCCTTGTAATCATGGATCTGAGATCACCTCATACCTGATCGACCTGGGAGAGAGACAACCCATCCTTACAGGCCCTGTAACCAAATATATCATCCAGAACCTGCAGCCCGATACCACCTACAGGTATGGATTTCTGTCTAAGGGAGGTTTTCGGAGATGCTGTTTGTGCATAATCTTAGCCTAAAATTAATTAATTCTAAATATATATAAAAAATCGTTCTTATAAGCAATGAAAGATTTTTTTATGGATTTTGTTGCATAGATTATTTAATTATAAAATCTCATAAATATTTTTGCTGTATTATGAGGTAAGCAATAAGGTAGGAGAAGGCTGAGTTTGTTGTGAATATTGTCACAGCCAAGGTTGTTTTGGTTGTTTTGGCACAGCCAAGTGCTGCAGAGTGATCATATTAGGTGATTTTATTACAATGTAGCATGACTTTGTTTGCCTTGTTGGTTTTATAAAACAACAATAAAAGAGTGTTACTGTATTGTGCATGATGAAGCTGTAAAGACCAGTCAGGGTCCAAGATCTGAATCAAAGACAATAAGCAATGATGCTAAACTAATGATGTTCATATGTTTGCAGGGTAAGGATCCAGGCTCTGAACAGCCTGGGTGCAGGTCCCTTTAGTCACACCTTTAAACTGAAGACCAAGCCACTGCCACCCCTGCCTCCACATCTGGAGTGCACTGCCTCCAGTCACCAGACCCTCAGGCTCAAGTGGAGCGACGGCCCGTCCAAGGCCCAGCCCGCTGATTCCCTACAGTACCACCTCCAAATGGAGGATAAAACCGGGAGGTTAGCGACTATATTTTGTTTTGCTTTACATTCTAACGCCTTGTCCTAACTAGCAACAAGTCGGCAACATCAAGACTTTTTATTAAAAAGCAATAAAATCACAGTGTTTTGGACCATTTTTAATGGTGAGCCACAACTGCAACATGCAAAGGGCTGCACTTATATAACATTATATCATTATATCATATGCTTTACTTGTATTGGCATCATCTATGCCAACACTATGCCGGATTGACTAACGAGCTCTTCCAGTGTTTGTTTGATTTTATGTTGGCTGTTAATATAATATTGCATGAAATGCTAAATAAAACCACACTGCATGATGCGAGCTTATTGTAATAATTGTGTCATGCATGGTCAAGACAGTGTTAATATGTCAAATTTAACAGGTGAAGGGAACTATAAATGTTACTGTGTGGGTTGTCACTGACACTTTAAACATTAAAGAGCAGTACAGAGATTAACCTTGTGTCACTGTGTTCTGTCCTTTTCTGTTCTGTTATAGGTTTGTAATATTGTGAATTTTGTGGCTTTATAGAGTTCAGCTCAGTTAATACAGTGTTTGTCTCTGTCTGTTTCTCTCCTGGTGTCATCTTAAAGGTTTATATCCTTGTATAAAGGACCCTGCCACACTCACAAAGTGCAGAGGCTAAATGAGTCTACCTCGTACACGTTCCGAATCCAGGCCTTTAATGAGGCGGGCGAGGGTCCCTTCTCAACTGTGTACACCTTCACCACCCCCCGCTCACCGCCTGCACCCCTGAAAGGTACCACATCTTGGAAGATACTGCAGTATTCAGTTATAGGATATATTTATATTTATAGTTAAATACAACAGGTTGGAACACATTTTGTGTGTTTCACAGTTTGATTTGTTTTAATTGTGTGTTTGTGTGTGTGTTTAGCTCCTCGTGTGGAGCGTGTGGATGACTCTTGTGAAGTAAGCTGGGAGACACTGACACCCATGAAAGGAGACCCAGTCATCTACTGTTTGCAGTGCATGCAGGGCAATTCTGATTTCAGACAGGTACCTACACAACTACCATACTGTATCATTCGATTTTACATTTCCTAAAGAAATTGTGAGTAGTGCTTGCCAGCGTACAGCATCACTACCATAAGGCTAGGATGTTGTTGGTGGTTGCCAGGTCTTCATTTTTAATTGCTAATGTGTACAGGTTAGTTGCTAAGGCATTGCTAGGTGGTTGCTTACTATGCCATATCCAAATTAAATGTCTCTGTGATATTATATTTTCAAGTTGTAACTTGGGATTAACCTTCAATGTTATTCTCTAGGATTTTTATTTTCAGTTTTAGTGTTTACCATGTGAACAATTGCCAGTTCACATATAAGTAATTGTGCACCTCTACTTAACAGGCCACACAAATTGAAATGTTAATTTCTCTATCACGCACTGTGCTGAAGGATGATATTTTGAAGGAGGTTTGTGTTGGAACAGTTTTGGGGCACCATTGACATCCTTAGTATTTTTTCCTACTATGGAAGTTAATGGTACCCCAAATTTTCTATACGAAGCAATTTAAGTTAATAATGACAGAATTTTCATTTTTTGGTCAACTGTTCTTTTAATTTGAGATCCAAATCAGCCATGAAAATGTTAAGGTTGAGCACTGGCTTTGTTTTGTCATTATATGTTGTTATGGTATGTGTTGTTATTTGATCGTCTCTGTTTAGCAAGGCCGTGATAAATCCTAAAAAGGAATATCCGAAAATAAAAAAATACTGTCCTCATTTACTCTTATTTTGCAACTGTCTTCTGGGTTTGACAGCCTTTGTCACTGTTCACTTTGTTGCATCTTATCTCCATATAGTGAAAGTAAATAAGGACTGAAGTTGCAAGTCCTTTAAACTGACACAACACATCTTGAGGCACAAAGATTTTGTATGGCTTTAAAAAACTTGGAGTATAGTGCATGAGTCACTTGGACCACATGTGGTGCCTGCGTGAGCAACTTAAACAATTAATAAAATATCTCCTTTACTATATCACAAAACAAACAAATCATACAAGTAACACCATTAACATTGTGGTCAGTAATTTATGACAGAATATTTTTATGGTCACTTTTTAAATGTTGGTCCTAAGGGGCTCACTGGAGAGCCAGGTAAAGAGATGATCTAGTCATTCGTAGTAGCAGTGTTGCAGTGCTAATAGTAATTGTCACTATTATTATCAGTGCACCAAACGTCAGACAGGACTAAACAAAATTATTTGATTAAAATTAAAGGCACTCTGCCATCAGCCCTCGAGTCTTTGAGTGACTGTGGAAATGAGTAGAAGTGACCGGGCAGTGGAAGAGTAAAGCAGTCTCACTAGATCTCTGACTCATCACCTCCCGTTGAGAGAATCTGTAGGAGACGGCAGGCATGACAGGAGGCTTGTTTATGTTGATGTGGCCCACACGCATGCAACCATGCGTGACTGTATTCATATATTCATATTATTTGGGCATCTCTACCTACAAATCTGCACTCCTGAAGTAGATTTTTTTTCTATTCTTTCCTCAGGTTTTTAATATCAAAATTAGAAGTGCTATATTTCATTTTATTTAAATCTTGTTTTATTTTGTGGTTTAACTAGAACACTAGCTAAGTAGGACATACCCAAACTAGTGTTTCCTTCAGGATTTAGGAACTGCAAAAAGGCAGTTTTATGCAGCCTACTCCAATTCATATTTCTCCACATTGCGACCAAGTGCAGTAAACCTCCTTAAAATATGATCCTAAAAAGTGAGGATATTTTAGGCATTTCTGTGCCTTTATTTAATTTAAACTGCAAACTCACAGCTTGGCTGTAATTTAACAATGTCCCAGACTATCTTAAAATGTTTAGTTTACTAATTATCAATACAGTTTCTTAATTTGATGTGGCGTCTTAATCTTGAGATGCGAAGCATTGTTTGACCCTTACTGTATTGTTTTTTTTTTTCATTTGATCTTTAATTTTTCACAGATCTATAAGGGCTCGGCCACTTCCTTCCACCTCACTAACATGAGCTCATCCTCTGAGTACCGCTTTCGCATCTGTGCCATCCGCCAGTGTCAGGACGCTCCTGAAATCATCGGCCCGTACAGCTCCACCGTCGTCCTGCTCCCACCTCGTGTAGAAACCCCAGGGACCTCTGCTGGGTCCAAATCCTCAGAGGCCCAGAAACCAAAACGCAGCCTGACAGACGAACAGTTTTCTTTCCTCATCATCGCGCTGTTGGCCGTGACCTCCATACTTATCGCGGTCGCCATCCAGTACTTCGTCATCGAATGAGCCGTTGAGCTCTAAAGCTCTACATTGATGTCTGAGCAAATTTTTGTTTATTTGTTGATTTTTATTTTCTTTTTGTTCCAGCACCAGCGTACAGGAGCCATGTGAAGGGAAAGATTGAGAAAAGGAAATTGTAGAATTATCTCACCTACTCTGTTGTTCTGTTTCTCTTGCTCTCTGCTATCCCTTCTTTCTTTCTACGCATGCTGTCAAAAAGAATAGCTCTCCTTCTTGTTGCAGTTGGAAGGCTTCAAATTTATTGAAGGATCAGCAGTGAAGCTTAACACTCATCACATACTCATCGTATACTTTCATTTATCTGCGTAGTCATAGTAGTCTTTATTTATACATATAATTTCAGTTGTAAACTGTTCAGTGTGAGTTTCGATCAGTGTTTCAAAGCTAGCTCAGTGGTCACAATGCTCACCACTTCACTGTCTTGGGCCTGGGACTAAGGGCCAGTGACTGTGCTGTCAGAGAGGGGGATGTCTCTCTCGTAAGTACATGGGAGAAGGCCCCCCCAGAGGTCTTGAGGGACTGATGAATCCCTGGGAGATTACATCTACGAAGTAATGAAGGGGGAGGCAATAGCGATAACATTATAAATTAGCGAACGTTGACTTAGCACTTTCCTCAGAACTTTTTTGATGTTCAGAATGTGTAAAGGATGCAAAAATAACTAGAGAAATGTTAGTATATTTTTGTACAGTGTGATACGAGGACCTGTTCATTAAGATTATGGTTAGCACGGGGATTAAGACTATAAATACCAAACTAACAGCTTAATAGTTATTTTTACTATCATGTACGTTTACTGTAGCTTGTTTTTACAATCAAGCAGCTGCTTTGCTCCAAATTATTGTCATTCAGCACAAACAATGTATGCTTCTCGGAAACCTTTCCTTCAGTTGTTATCTTTGCACCTTAGTGAGAAGAGTAAAAAATACGTATTGAATGCGTCTTAATCTTGTGATGCGTTTTATGGAACATGTTTTCCAGTCGTGCAAGCCCTTAATGTGTTTTGGCTGTTTTAAAATTGTAGTTCCATGAAATTTGTTCTTGAAATGGTTTATTCAAATAATCATTATTTCAGAAGTCATATAGTATTTTCTTAATTTCTCTGATTAATTTTTCATTTCCTATTTTAGTTTTAAAAAGAAAATTATTGTGTTGCTTTAGAAGTTACTTTTAGCAATATTATTTTTTGATGTAATTTTGAGAGTTTTGAATATAGGACTAATTATTATTCAATAATTAGTATAATAGTAATTTCAGATATCTTTGATTTCTTGTTCAAATCACATATTTGAGCTTTATTTTTTATATGATAAAGAAAACCTTTACGTTTAACTCTATCCAGCAGAGAAATTAAGAAAAGCGCAAGAACCTAAATGCAAACAGCAGTAATGAATTGTGTTAATCCTACATGTACTTTCTGTGAATTGAAAATTTGCCTTTTTCTCTGTGTGTTAAGTCTTGTGAATGATTGCCAATGCTGCATGATGGCAGTGTGACAATCTGGTCGTAGGGGTTTCGTGTTGTGCTTGGTTATGAGCATACAAGTGCTGTCGCAACTGTTAACAACTACAGGTACCTTGCAAGAAGTCTTGAAATTAATTATATGATTTGGTCTAATAGATATTCTGCAGATTTTTTTCTGTTTGTCATTAAAGAAAAAAATCTCAAATTCCTATTTTTGATAGTGATTAAATGTAATTGCAAAGTGTGCCATTTTAACATCTCCCTACCATCGTAGGCCTGTATGTTTGGTTTTTGGGAGAAAAAAAAACAATAAAATATGCACAAAAAATGAGACCATTTTTATGTAATTTTAATGTTTGCGGTTACCTCATACACAGTACATTCCAAAACAAAAGTTTGTTATAGTATACATACTACCAGACATATCACTTTAAAAATGTTCGTTATCGGATCGGAAATGTATAATCATATATATGTATCTAAAGTGTGTCTGTATAGTAAATAATATCTACAGACGGATCCATGCACAATAAAAGATTTATAATTCTTAATTGTCTTGAAAATGTTTTACTGCATGTTGCAATGTACATAAATCCTGTTGTTAAAATTAATGTTAATTTCTTAGAAAAATTGTTTTTAATAGGATTTGAAAAATTTATGGAACAAAATGTGTGGTCTTCTGAATTTGAATACTCCAATAAATAATAAAAGGCATGGATTTACGGTTTTTACCGTCTCCAAACTTTCTGTATAATACAGAGGTGTAAAACTACTTTAGATGATGCAATGCAAAAATGTGGATCTCATAGTACAAGATGCTGAAATGTGAACATATCTAATATACCAGATATTACTTTATGAACAAGATTGCAAGATTGTTTCTTTTTTTAAAATAAGCTGAAGATACCAGTTTAAGGTCTTTCATCAACAACAACAGATATGTTGCTTTTGTAGGCAAACAAAAAAATACAAAACCTTCCTGTTTGGGTTATTGTTACTATGGCTGCCAACTTGTCTTCAAATGGCTTATTTATAGTGGTCTCTGCTAATTGAACTAGGATAGCAGTATAACTGGGGAGTATTTTGAAACCAAACGTATTAAACACATTTTACATTTAAATTAATTTTGGACCGCTCTAACAAGATGCACAGTATTGTGAAAACAACTAATGATTTAAATATATAAATCCGACACCCTGTGTTCATTCAAATATACACATCAAATGTTCGGCCTCTTGCCTTTATTTTGTTCTTATATGTCTATACTATCTCCACCTCTTGTGATCTCACTATTTAATTGTATTTGGACTAAGTGATGTTTTGCACTCACACAGTCAAGAAGTAACACTCTTATCTCTTGAGTGGCTATTTCCAGCAGCAGAGCAGACCCAATCTCCTCAAAGACACAGCTTCAAATTCTATGGAACTTGATTATCTGTGGCTCTTATTGGCAATTAATCTTCAGCCAAGGAGCCATCACAGCAGAGTCATTGTCTTGTAGAATTTCTGTGGTTGCGTGTCTTTTGTACCCCATCCATAATCTTTTAGGCTCAACCTAACAGGTTTCAACTACAGATTTCCACCCTGATTCCAGTTTCCGGTGTGACCGTCAACTCCATGACAATTCAGACCAAGGCTGCCATTACAAAGCATAGGGTTGAGTACATCATTCTGGCACTGTGTGGCTTTGCACTACTCTCTGCTGTGTCAGTGTTCTTCCTGAGGGGCGTGGAGTACTAGAATGAGACGATGCCTGACCCGAACACTTTCTGGGTATCGACTGCATACTTTTTCTGCCCAGTGTTCTGTTTGCTGTCCCTGTATGAGTCCATTAGGTACAAGTTGTAGAAGAGCCGCCATGAGCTTTATGGGCCAAATGCAACAGCCAGGCAGAGTATTCACAGACAGACCATTAAGATTCTGGGTAAGTGGATCTGAGGGAGGTTTTCTCATGTCAGGAAGATGGAGAAGGTTGGTATATGGTTTGATGATAAATAAGCTGCAGGAGTTTTAAACTGTTACAGATAGTGGTGTTTGTTAAGGATAGCCTCACTATTAGGGTTTGTTCTAAAACCCCAGTCCTTAGTTTTAAACATTGGAGCATGACCTGTCCCCCACCATTAATTCTATGAGCACAACAACAACACAGACTGTTAAATAAAGAGGAGAGCTGTGCTACTTATTCTTGTGATGGGGTCTTTAATTTTGGTGCACAATTTGTCTTGCATTGAGGTGAGGTGTGATGTTTTTTATACCAATATGACTTTGAAAATACAAAACAAACATTAAACTAGTTGGTTAATGGTTAGATCAAGAGCTGGTTTAGCAGATTCTGTGCAGATCTTAAAGAGGTAATGTGATTGTAAGATAAGTGAGGGGAGAATTTTGAAACTCAAGTTGACTTGAAACTGTACTGTGAACTATAGACAAACTTTTTCCATCTTCTAGCTGTTGTTGTGTTGGTCTTTGTAATCTCATGCCTGCCCTACCACATTGGTTGATTTCTCTTTACAGATGTGGATGACTATCACTCCGCCGCCTCAGTTAGAATTTCAATGTGGCCTCTATAGTCCTGTTCTACCTCAGTGCCTCGATTAACCCTGTTCTTGACATCCTCGTTTTTAAAAAGTACCAAATTTAAATGCATTAAAAATGTAAGCGTGTCTCACATTTGCTGCGTTGTGACCTTACAGTGTGTTTGATAATTTGCTAGCTCAAACAACTTACAGTACCTTTGTAATTGTTATTAATCATATTGGTGTACTGTGGGGCTCTGCTTGATCAGTGATAGTTTAATACTTTAAATATACATATTTTTGGTAGTTCATATTAACTACTACACTATAACCATAATCATTTTACCATAACAGATCAATTTTTATAGAGAAAAACAGTTTTTTTCAGGAAGTGTTTAAATACCCCAACAAAATCTGCACACAAAAATTTAACTAACTGTAATTCTTTCCTCATTACCGTTTCCACAAGCATCTGACACTTATAATCTGGCATCATACAGTATACAGTCTGTCGAGTGTTTCCTCAGTACAGCTTGACAATACAAGCTGGTGAGTCACACATTAAAGACAAAGCTGTAAAGTAAATTTTACTGCCATCTGACAAATGTTGTCTTGTCTTTTTAGATGTAGATTGTCTGCCCTGTGGGAGATGGATTTTAAAAACTTTTATAAAGACTGTTAAGATACACTATATTGCCAAAAGTATTTGCTCATCTGCCTTTAAAAGCATATGAACTTAAGTGACATCCCATTGTTAATCCATAGGGTTTAATATGACGTCGGCCCACCCTTTGCAGTTATAACAGCTTCTCTAGCAACTCTGCGCCCCCCAGTTTGGGAACCACTGATTCAACCCATCACTTTTGAGAGTGAACACACACACCAGGTGCCTTGCTCAAGAGCACTTCAGTTGCTACCTGCCAGCACTGGAATCGAACCAGCAACCTTCCAATTACAAGCCTGACTCCAGTAGGCCACAGCTGCCTCAGTATGCCACAACTTTAGTGGACAGACATCAACTTTATTTTTTATGTATAATTTTTTTCAATAAATGACAACCAAAATCAAATCCATTGAACCTTGTTGTGATAAGGCATGGGTTTAATCAGTGACAACATTCAGTTTTGATGAGCCATGTGATATGAACATAACACGATGGAACCATTCAGAATTGATGCTACAATGTTATGTTCTCTGGTTTACATATTAAATAGATTTGTTAATAAAAGTAATTAAATTTTTTGTACATTTATTTTGTGTTCATCGCATTTAGGAACAATGACATAACATGCACTATTCATAACCTGCACTGTCTGCCCACAAAGCTGCAAACCAGTAGCTGTGCTTTTCCTGTAGGGGGAGACACTCGTATGCTTGACTAACACACATGCTTTATTACCCAAGGACAACACTTTTGGCATGTGAGTGCAGTATTTAACTTTTCACTATTATTATTTTTTAAAACAAAAATGTATAAAATTAAAAATATTTTTTTATTTTTAATTTTTTTATACAAATTAAAAATATTTTTTAAAATGTTTTTGCACAGCCAATAACATGTAATGATACTCTGACAATATTTGGTTGAAAATGTTTATCAGTGTCATACCAGTTCTCTACTTTAAAGCACTTTAAATTGTCAGACAATTGTTCCATATACTAGATTTCCATTGTCTGTATAAATGTGGTGCAGGCTTATACCAATTTCTGGTAATGGTCTTTACCAGAATTCTATATGTTGATATGATATATTAACATTTACGTGAGTTTACGGTTTCCTTTAGCAGACACTTTTATCTAATGCAAGAACAATGTAATCAGAAATAAATAATTTAAAGAGAAAAAAATACTAACGCTAATACCAAAAAGTGTATAAAAATTTTCCAGCTGTATTTGTGCAAACATTTTCCTTTTTAATAAGACAGTTAACCAGTGTGTAAAATCAACAGAACAGGTCTGATTTTCCATGACTGATCAGGAAAGAAGGCCATACAAAGCATTGAGAGGTTATTTCCTCCCTCAAACAACCATATGTTTGGAATGTCCAGGGCTTCTTTGTGGCTTTCTTCCAAACAACTTCAAAGCACTATTATCAGACTCAGCCTTGTTGTGTTTCTCTCTAGCCGGCATCAGTGACGAAGGGCCTGTTTGCTCTGAGCTAATCTCAACCTCCACAGGACATGAGCTCACTTAGCTGAGGCCATGTTTATAAATACGAGTATAAAAAGAAGGAAGAGGTCTGTATCATGGGCACTGTATATATAACTGACCACTTTATGCTGGGTTCCTAATAAATGGATTGTAGACTTTTGTTCAGCTTATGCATACTGATTTTGTACTGATGAGTCCGCTGGGATATGTCTCCTATGGCCAAAGTTGCATATAATTTATAATAAATAACAGTAATTTATTTATTTTAATTAATCATTGATTTATTTAATCAATTTATTGAAGTACTTTAGAAGTAGATTACTATGTTTTTCCTTAAACTTTATAACTTCACACTCTCTCTCTCTCTCTCTCTCTCTCTCTTACACACGCACACACACACACACACATTACCTCTCCATATTCCGCTGTCACATGAGATATGAAGAGCATTGAGAGCGTCTGTTTTAACTTTCTCTGATGGATTACAACTCAGGAAATAAACACAATACTCGTTTATAGCACGTCTTCAAGTGCCAAACTTAAGACACGCTTTGTATGATGTTATAAAATAGGATACAGAAGTGTCTTCATACGATTTGTGTATAAAGTACAGTACAGCTTTGACTGTAATGATACATACTGTTTAAAAATATGACAGACTAAAAACTGTGTAACCTTTGCAGAAACTATTAAGGTATGTAAGATTAAAAGGGCGAGAAGGACCAAGATGAATCTCAGACGTCTCAAAAGTCCTAGAATGCGTTTCTGGGCATCAAAGGTGCGTAAACGTTCGAGCACAAAAATACTTGAACGTTCAGACGACTCTTATGATGCCCAAAATGCTTTAACAAAAGGTTTAATACAATGTGATGTCCAAGAACATTAAAACTGGACGTTATACGCAAAACGCAGTTAAAGTAGGCAGCTCTCTAGGTTTGCAACACAAAACTCTGGTCTTTACTCAGTCAGAACTATTTCTGGGTCACACGTTAGAAGTCGCTGGTGTCACTGAGAAGCGCAGGGTGAATTGCGATCATCTGCGTTCTTACCACTACAAGAAGTTTCTCTTCCTTTGTCGTTCGGGCTTTAGACGCGTTAGCACATCTGGGTTTTGCTGACTGTAAAAACAAGAAAGTGAAGTGAAGCTGCTTTGTGACTGGAGCCTGGAGAGACGCGTCTGGATACGCACTGTACACGCTTTGGATACAGCTGCTTAACGCGGATCAACGAGGTTTGAGGATGGAGGTATGATCTCTTATTCTGTTTCTAAGCGTTTCTGCAATTTAATAAATCGCTTAGGAAAAAAAGCGCAAACACCAACTTTCTTATAGTGCTATACTGTTAATAGTGTTGTCATGACACAGGACGCATTGTGCTGACTTATTCATACATAGTTTCGGATTTTGGTTATATTTTAAAATAACTTCAGTATTGAGGCATTACTTAAGTAGCAAGACTCTAGTAACGAGTCATTAACAAACATTGTATACTGCCTGAACGAGGCATTAGCTCATGACAGTCCCCAGTATAACAGTTTATATTGTCACAAAATATTAAAGAGAATAACATTTCACAAAAACACGTATATCAGGTTTCAGATGGTAAAACAGTAAATATAGGTCTGCAGAAAGAAAAAGAAGTTATAAACGGTTTTCAAAGGTTAGTGGAACATGACGTGTGGTGAACTACACCTGTGTTGCTCTGCTAGGATGCCAGTGTCAGCTTGAGGATAACTGATCTAATACATTTATCGCACCAGAGTAAAAAAATGCTAAAAAATGTAGTTCATCATTTGTTTCAGATGAAATATGGAATGCAATTCATATTTAAATGTCCAAATACTTTGTTTCATGACATTTTAGATTATTCAAAGGAACACAAATGAATTATCTGTTAAGCATTAAATAACGCAATATAGTTTTTTTATTGTCAATAAAGTTATTATAAAGTCATGCCATATAT
>JAZGTJ010009508.1:0-19303 GCA_036877575.1 Botia almorhae
TAAAATCATGAAATAACACAACTGTGGGAATTGTGTTTCTAAAAGCATCCAAAATAAGGTAACTAGGTTATATTTTAGCATCTTCAATGTAGTCTCCCTTTATCCCAAGTTTTTTAAACAGTACTGAAGATATTTCCATCTTTGCGGGACTCTTTTTGGCTGCTTTTTCTAATGAACAAAATAAAAATGTTGGCACAATTATTTTCTTTTTTCTAAAAAAGTAATTTCAAACATTGAAACATACACCTTCAGATGAAAAGATTTTAAAGATCAGGGTGTGCTGTGAAACTTGCAAACCTGACAGTATTTAACTAAGAGCAATATAGTGCAAACAATCTAAACAAAAGACATGAATGCGTGTAGCATGTGTGTGACTGTATCTTTTGGAGGTTGCAGTAAGCCTCTTCCACACTTCTGTGTATGCTGATTGGATTTTTGAGCACAAGGAGGAAATTAAAACTTTGAACAAGAAGACATATTCTCACCCTCTGGTTCTATATAAATGATAATCTGCTGTAGCACGCCAATGCATTAATCCGTTCGCAACAAAACTTCAGTTTGGGAATTAAGGGTAACAGTGACACGAGTGAAGACCATGAGCTCATGAGCTCTGTCTAATCAGCTTTCATTTGTCAGAGCTCGCTGACTGAATGTGGGAAATGAATTTGGGCTTAGAAGTCAAAGGAAATGGTTTTCTATTAATGAGCTTGTTTTCGATGAAATGTGCCAATGCGCACACACACACACACACACACACACACACACACACACACACACACACACGGTTCTTTAATGGGCAGGTTAACAGCCTCAGAAGGACCTTTTAGCCTAATAGTCTGCTTTGATGACCTGCTCATCACTGACACTTAAAGTAAGTAAATGTCAGGAAAAGATCATGTGTTGAAAGTGGAGGGGAACTGTGATGCAGGGTGATCTCATATACTCATTAAACTGAAGGCATCTAACCTCGAGGTCCAGCAGTGGGGACCCACAACGTGTGGATGCCAATAGACCATTTGACAGCGGTTTCATGCAGAAGTCTTTTATTAGATATAAAGAAAGATAAAATGGAATAGTCTGTTTATCAACTTTAATTATTACTAATACTAGAGCTAATAATGGAAGATCCCACTTGACACATTTTAATATCCTCACGACCGCATGAGATTATAAATTCTGTTAATTGTAGGTGACAAAATAAATCAGGTGTTACAGCAGCTCAATGACTACACGACCTTCTTGAAGTTCCTCAACAGTGTACAATTTTCCTCTTCAGTGTGTCAACAAGGGCCAAGTGGAACACAGGGCCAGGGTACTTTAAGTGGGGTGAGAGTTTTACACCCTTCAATTAGCCTCTATGGGTACAGATGACCTGCGTGTTTTCTCCTGGCGAACACATCCTTACCCTCTCATCATCCTCCCACTCGCTCTCACTGCCTTCTGTCACGAGCAGAGATAAAGAGAAAACAAGCGTTAGTACACTATTAGTAAAAACAGAATTAAATACACGTTCATATCTTTGACAGTGGAGGTGGGCGATAACAATACATCAATAAATTACACGCATTTTATTGAAAACTAATTTAAAAGCTAATGAATAATGTCAGGTCCTTTTACAAGAAAGGTCTGAAAAACACTGTTAGAATAATTGTATTCGAGTCGTCATGTGGATTACGTTAATATTACTTCAAAGAAAACACTAATTTATCTGCCATTGATTTATTGTAAATCCAAACAAAAATAATTAAGTGTCTGTCTTTTTAGTTGAACATACTGTAAGTATTTGCTTTGATCTGAATCAAACCTTTCCGTCAGCATTTCCGTGCCAATTAACCTGATCTGGCAACTAAATATAATAACAAGTTCTTAATATCATCAGATTTCACAACCTATGTCACCATAGGGGAGGGGCTTAGCAGGGGCTTGGCTTGATTTCACACCATTAAAAGCTGTTCCCTTTCCAGGGAACTCAACACTGAAACTGGTTTGATGCTATGGGGACGCCTCCGGTGTGACCAGTGTCTGAATTATTATGTCTAATCAAGCCAATCTAATTGGCCCACAGCAGTGCTTGATGGCCATCAAGTGAACCTGTGAGTATATTAGGGCACCTGTACAGTGCGCACATCACCTGTACATCAGCTTTTTTGTCTTCAGGAGCCATTTTGCCTGTTCTCGTTTTGAAGCTCTAATGGACACTGCTGCAAAGTTTTGGAGAGCTTTACCTTCCTGAGGCATGGGTTGAGTATAGAGTGGGTTCTTTAGCTAGAGAGAGTATCCCTCTCTTCCCTAGAGCGCCATTACGGGCCAGTAGTTTCAAGTGGCAGTGGCTAGCTAACCGCTAGCTCCCCTTCTAACTCTGGTGGCACGTGTCGTTGACATGCTGATACTTGCAGAGGAGATCAGAGTTTGAGTCCCTTGCCAAACAACTCTGTGTTCCTGTAGCTCAGTTGGTAGAGCATTGCGCTAGCCACACAAAGGTGACACAAAGGTGGGTTTGATCCCAAGGAGCACATGGAGCACTCTCGGTTATGAATGTAACCTCAGTTCCCTGAGAAAGGAAGGTCTCTCGGTTATGTATGTAACCTCAGTTCCCTGAGAAAGGGAAGGTCTCTCGGTTATGTATGTAACCTCAGTTCCCTGAGAAAGGGAAGGTCTCTCGGTTATGTATGTAACCTCAGTTCCCTAAGAAAGGGAAGGTCCCTCGGTTATGTATGTAACCTCAGTTCCCTGTAAAAGGGAAGGTCTCTCGGTTATGTATGTAACCTCAGTTCCCTGAGAAAGAGAAGGTCTCTCGGTTATGTATGTAACCTCAGTTCCCTGTGAAAGGGAAGGTCTCTCAGTTATGTATGTAACCTCAGTTCCCTGAGAAAGGGAAGGTCTCTCGGTTATGTATGTAACCTCAGTTCCCTGTAAAAGGGAAGGTCTCTCGGTTATGTATGTAACCTCAGTTCCCTGAGAAAGGGAACGTGACACTGCATCTCATAAGAAACCGAGAGATGTTTCTCATACAAGCTCATCTTCCTTTTGTCTTGTGAACATTTATTGGACCTCACATGCATTTTGCACAACTGAGACAGAAATTAAACTGCTCTAAAGAAAACATTTTTATAGGTTTATCATTTTAACATGTATATCACCTGCCCTATCTGAGATTTGTGCCATAATGAAATCTTTAGCTACTGTTTGTAAAAATGAAAACCTGACATTCACTGTCAGAATTCACTGTGCCAGCAGCAGATATACAGTATGTACAGTAAGGGCCCTGATTATTTGTTTGTCTATCTTTTTGTGTTCTATGTTGGCAATGGCGAGTAAAACACTATTTAACCCAGAGAAAACGTTACAATTTATATTTAATACACTTAAAAAACACAATACTGTTTCCGTTTATCAAACACTGTAATAACAAAATTATCTGGCGATTGGCAACTGGCTAACAAGGCCCATAAAAACATTTTAGAGAATGCCCAACTGCAGCTACTGCAAAGGAACAGCGTTGAACAAATATAGAGTTTTTATTTCCACTCTCTTAAAAATCCAGTTAATACAGAAGTTTCTAATGGTCTTTATAGTTTTGTAGAGTTGCTCTTAAAATGCGCTTGTGCTAGCAAATCATCTGCTGAGCTCATAGCAGTTGCCTTCATTGAAGTGCTGCAGGTTTATGCTCAGCTGTCCGTGGGCACCATTACAGCTGTTGTATGATGTCTTGCCCAATGAAGTTCCTCCTACTTTCTTGGTCTTTAGTCTAATGCCCCAGTAGCACAGTGATGCTCGGGGTCTCCTCTGCACTCCATCATACCACGAGGGGCTGTCTAAACATTTACATTGAACACCAAGTACTGGAAGCGTTCCTGGAGCAGCGCAGCCTTTTCGATTAATCAACACCAAATCCTGCGGGGAAAGGGAAGCAGTGTGGAGAGCGAGCAGCAGCCTCCACGGTCATATCTGAAGTCCAGAATTAACTCTCGCCCAGCAACAAATCCAAACATAAATAGACACAGTACATAGTTGTATATTTTCAAAATAATAATTTCCTTCTGTTTATGTAGTGTTATGTGGTGAAGTTTTCTTCAGAACTTTATGTATGAGGAATATTTATTTTACACCAAAACAAAACATATAAGGAAAAATCACTGAGTTATAGTCACAGTTTCATTGCGATACGATCTCATTTCAGAAAACATATAGATGTCACTGTTACGCAAAGAATAAACAGCTAGATACTGTTATTGTCATGGAGCAAAAATATGTGTATAAAAATATGTACATTTTTATAATGCACAACAGTTTTAGGGCCAATATAAAACGGCTAATATTATGTCGCCATCCACATTTTTTGGCAGGTGTGACAAAGTTAATTTTGGATCATATCTAAACTGGATCTTGCACAGCAGGGGAACTGTAATAAGAGAGGCCTTGGTGGAACCAATGATCCAATACAAGATATGTCCGCCCCTCCAGACGCTGCACAGACAAGAAGACACACAAATAAACACACACATTGTGAAAACACAGAGCTGCTTTTAAAAGAGCTTAATCAAGCAGCAACGAACTATTCCTCAAACTTACCTCAAATAGCTTACATACATACACCAAATGATTGTTTATGCTGCTGTTTTCTCGCCCATTCTAATTAGATTGCCATTGCTGATTAATATAGCTTTGCATGCTTGCATGAAATCCCATAATACTCACCCACACTGGAAGCTTTTTATTTTGGCAGTTTGCAATTAGATGGATTGGTGACAGTGGCTCACATGGACACGCATCATAGCACGAGATCCGCCCACTTGCACTACTTGGAGCCCTTCCTTTGTTTTCTTCATAAGCCCCTTTGTAAGCACGCTGAACTGATTAAACATGCTTGCCTGGAAATGGCAGCATGGCAAGGACGCGAGCCATAACGGAGAACATACTTCATCTGCTGAGTCTGGTTTAAACGTGGAGGATAAAAGCAGTCTTTATATTTCTCAATAGCGAGACCTTTAAAGCATAACTGGGCTTAACGCATACATCTGATTGGATGGCTGCCCCACATTTGTCTACGTGAGGATGCGTGATGTGTCTTTTATTACATGGAAGGTGACAACGAGATGAAGTGGCACAAACAGAGTCAGGAGAGCTTTGCTCTGCTTCATCAAACACTCGAGATCAGCAGAGTGCAGCGTACGTGTGCTCGAGGAGGAGAGCGCGTCAACCGTGCGCCGTGCGTTCACTGAGACGCGGCGTCGAGGTACCGAAGATCAAACTGATAGCTTAGAGTGACTGCAGATGAAACAATACATCACATTTAACCAGCAGCAATATGTTTACGCTCGCTGTTCCACTTCCTCTTCTGACTCACGAGCCTAAAGGATAACAGTTAGCGCGCGCGCTTGAAGCTTCGTCGGTTCCTGAAGCGTTTTCTTTGACTGCTAAATAACAGCGGGAACAGGGATTTTAGAAACGACAAAAAGGCAAATGGGAGATTGACAGTGTTTTATTGAAGAAACTGGGAAGACGCACGCTGAGTTTTTAGTAATGATCTGCCGCGCGTTTGCGGCGAGCTCGCCGCCGCCGCTCCCCCAATGCGTGCAGTTATTGCCATAAACAGCCACGCGCATATCATGAATGCATCAGCATTAATCTGCCCACAGCTCGCAGGCCTTTTAAGTCATTGTAGAGAAGGATGATGAAGTCCATGCGCTTATTTACAGAGTCGACTGCGCAGAGTCCTTCATCTCGCCAACAGCTGGGTGCCGCTCAGACGAAGAATGGATACACATTATTATTAAGTGGGCCTCATGTGTCATGGGCCATGGGATAAATAGTCCCAGTTGCTCAGATTTAGGTCTGGATTTGGTTTGGTACGGAACGGCTGATTTTTACCATGCAATCACTTCCCAGTGTCTAAAATATGTTCTGCCCTAAATACTTTCATTGAATATTGTAGTTACTCTTGATATGCATTCTAACTCTGAAATGTATCACCTTACAGAACTGAAGTGCAGTTCCACATTGACTTTAACTCATGTACTTAGTATGAACTTTAATTCAAATGTCTGTTCTGCACAATTTATCAAAGGTAACCCGAAATGTGTTCAGCGCATAGTACGTATGTGTAATTTGGTCTCCCCTTGCAAATAAACAGCAATTTGCCACCTTGTATTTGGAACAAGTAAGAAAAAAAGAAAAGGCCGTTTTTCCACACTTGAGTAGCTTATTTCCGTTTTAGCTGGGTGTCATAAAAGATTTCCACACCAGGCTAATTTGAAATATATTAAAGTGAGCTTACTGCAAGGAAACCAATTCTGCTCGCATTTGCCAGCTCCCAGACAAATGCAGCAATGTAATCAATTTAGCAGAGCTAAAAGTGCTGTGCTACCATAGTGCTAGTTATAATTATTGTCCTCTTTGCCTTGCATACAGTTACTGATAAACGCGACACTCTTACACTATTTACACCGTAGCTGTGCTCCAAAACTTAAAACTTAACTTAAAAACATAATGAAGCGTAATGTGCTTTCAACACAAACGCTGTTCAAAAAAGAAACAATGATGTTTTAGGTAATTATGCCACCTTTGAAGATACACTTTTTTAGACTGCATTTATTACAGGATACTGTTCATTAAATGTTGTTTTATAGTATCTAATCAAACTATTGACTACATTACACTAAAAAACAAAGTTTGGCTGAACAGAGGAGATGTGAGGAATGGTAGACACGCCCTCCCTTCCCCAAACCCGACCCTCAGGAAGCACCCTGAAGCGTTTTGACCGGCTAAACAAATGATCAGATTAAATTTCGTTTTTAAATACAAGATTTTTCTTAACACAAAATTAGCTTAATAACTCAAAATAAGCTTCAAATATGTATAAACCACAGTCTAAGCCATACACATCCGCAGATAAGTCATTCGAATAAAATTAAGCAGGGCTGCTTACAATATCATGTTTAAGTGTACCATCTTTCAATAAGCATTACTTTGCAAAGCCGGCATCATAGTGTGCATGATCTGCAGAGAACAGTTAACATTGGTATCGGTCAGCCGGGCGATCTCGGTCATAACTGCAGGTAATGTGGCAGTAATCTCCAGCAGCTCACTGATTCACAATCCATCCACGCTTGACAAACACGACAGACCTCTGCTCTCGACTGAGCTGCTGTCTCCTTGTCACCTCTCCGCTCTCTGCTGTTGAGTGGCTCCAGACGTGATAAGTGGGCATTGATGTGTCATTTTAAGGCCGTTAGATGCAAATGTCTGTGACAGTGTGACGTCACGGTGTGCATGAATATTAAATGAGTTATTTAAGCAGCTTGGTTTCGACAAACGCTCCTTTGGAGTGAGTAGATCTGAAACGTCCATTATCATTTATTTATTTGTAAAGTACAATTAACCTCTTATACACCCAAAGACCAAAGATTTGATTTCTCATGACCCCTTTAAAATGAATTGACCCACCAATTTTGTTCTCCCCAGCATATCTAGTATTTTGTGTGTGTGTGTCATGTATTTTTAGATGCCTTTGTTTTGGAGCTATTTGTTGTAAAATTGTAATTTTAGACCTTATGCGTCTGTTGTAACCTTATGTTTTAGCTTACCTCACTGTGTGGTGTGTTGAGGATTTGAGCTTCTCCTGAGCCAGCTGTACGTGTTGTTTTAGCCTGTACCGCCAGAAGCTGACTGCAGCAAAATACACAATATATAATTCATACCTGCTTCTGTTGATTACATCAAACGCACGGACACATGCGCGCCTTCACACGGTCAGTACTGTTGTGTTTTCAGCACTGTTGTGTTTGCTTCCTGACAGATGACGTTTTTTCGGAAATATGAAAATGGTCTCAAGAATCATTATTCCCTCCATTGGTCTGAGGAAGCTCAGAAGGGGAAACGGGGCAGTAGAGTCTCAGTTTCTCATTGGCCAGTCATGGCTGTTGATGTCATAATGAGTTCTACATTTACCATCCCACCGAACAGCTCAGCAGTGCAGAACCAGCAAATGGAGCTTCAGGGGGAAATCTGACATAAAAGGCGGGTCTTTCATGTACACATCCATGTGACAGACTAATATTAAGCATGTGTGATTTTACTAAGCGTCAGTTGGGTAGAGCACAGGTGGCCCCATTTTACACCCCTATTTTGTTTTACTTTCCTTTTATTCATATTAATTTCTTCACGCTGTGAATTTCGTTATTCAAATAGCGTTTGTATTTTGATCAATAAACCGCTGTATCTGCAACAGCAAATTATCCGAGTGGATAAAGTGAAAGTTGCCTTCTTATGAAAGCCTTTATTAAGTTTATTAATAAAAGTTAGTTTTGGTGCTTAATTCTGATTAGACAGAAGTTGTTTTTAGAAAAAAAGGAATCGTAATTCTGCCAAAATGATTTTAGCTGATCATACACGTACATGATTTTCTTTTATCTACTATGGTTTACTTCTGAAACCTGCTATTACAAACACTGCTAATATTGTTGGTTTATTTACAATCATTCGTCCTGTGTTTTCTTGAAATGCTGATGATTACTACTGACAAAACCAAGTTGCAAGTCTGTATTAACATGATCGCATTACGACCAAACTGGAAGTCTTATTTGTGGGTCTGAAGCATTGGGTTAGCAGTCACGCTAAATTACCAGAGTTGGCAGTACTAAAATGTCCCAGACTACCCTAATTCACTTTATATTCAATGTGGCACCATTTTCCTTTGATAAAAGTCTTTTTTTCAGAAAAATCACATGATGAAGGTTATACAGAACGATGCTGTAAAAATCTCTGCAATAATAAATGCATCATTAGCAGGTCACAATACCTTACAACGGCATTTTTATTCTAATGCAAAAGTTGTAAAACGGAGTGAACCACAGGATTACTTCAGAGCTGCGGGGCTTGAGGCATCTCACTGGCGGCGGATTAATTTTTGTTGGACTAAAATGGAGGGAGTGAGGCGTTTATGACCCCAAACACTGCATGTGTGTCACATTTAAAAGAGACAAGGCAATCGTAAGATCTTATGCATCTATAATGTAATACGATAATTAGAGTACAGAACCAAACTGAAGTTTAATATTTAAATATATAAACTAAACATTCTGTACACACAGCTAAAATTAATACATTTGGAATGATCAAAGTAATAGAAGTGGTACATAATCCACAGTAACAATAGCTATTTCCTGTGGACTTCTCTTAAGGTTTTACTGCCTTGGGCTCCATAAGTATTGTCCCTGAC
This sequence comes from Botia almorhae, assembly GCA_036877575.1. Lineage (NCBI taxonomy): Eukaryota > Metazoa > Chordata > Actinopteri > Cypriniformes > Botiidae > Botia > Botia almorhae. Next base: position 9,221 of record JAZGTJ010009508.1, read on the forward strand.
AAGATATTAATAATGTAGTTCATGGCATTTTACAAACTTATTCTCAAACTTCAGTTTAATTTGACCTCCGATACGCCCACACCTCCTTTCATCCCTTTATCTTGTTTTCATTCTGTACGAGTGAAAGCCATTTCACCTGCATGTCTCTGAGTCAGCCCTGTGTCTGTCGAGAGCGTCTCATCTCAGGCCAACCGCTGATCATTCCTGCTATAGACTGTCCATCTAATGAGGCCATTTACCTCAGCGGAGCAGCGCAGCATACACAGCGCAACATCAAAGTCCTCTGTTATACGGCCATGCGTCTGTTTAACTGCGCTATTTTAACGAATCTCGCGCACAGATACTGTCACAGCAGATGAAATCACAGAACCTCCGTGAGACAATCCAATGTGTTCTGTTATTTCAGGGTTGTGACTGGCATTTGTGTATTTTACTCGTCAGTTTTACCTCAGAGGTGAGGCCCGGCTGCCTTGGGGTGGCTCAGTGGGTCACATTTATCCTTGTGAAGATATAAATAACTGATAAAAGAAAAAGCGACTAAATTATGGATAGAGAGCATCTGCTTTTGATCACACCTCGTTGCCTGAGTCACAACTGTAATAACCCCTAGGTGATGCCCCCACCCATGACGCTGTGGGATGGCCAGTATTGCCGTAACAGGGGCAGATTTGCTATTTCCTCCAAATAAATAGACTTCAAATAGATGAATAAGAGAGGAAGTGTCTCACGGAGGAGTGCCCAAATGGACTGTGACATTATAAAGAAAACAAATTACCATAAAGCCAAGCGGAATCGAGTGTGTGACTACAAGCATATCCATCTGTCATTAATTTGGTGTTGTTTGACAGCCTGACAGACGGCCGGTAAAAACACTCTTTACCCATCACTCAAAAAATAAACAAAGAGAAACGTTCCCGTTTGAACAAGTGGAGCGGATGTGGATCTTTCATTTAAGCCTTTTATTCCTTATTTATTTAAAGGGAAAAGGTTGTGTGTCGTCCCAGCGCACTCACACAAAACAATGATGCTCTAGCAATGCTTATTTTTGTAGTATGCCATTGTCACTCCTGTGATGTTTTTACCTCGCCTTTAGAGAATGTTATACGGTTTGGGTTATCTTACGACCTCGTTTCATAGAGGATTCTGTAAACTCTTGCTTATCTGTGTGTTTGTTCCGGAAGTACACAGATAAACTAGAGTGATGAAACTTTGATGGGGGTTCCTATAAAGGCTGCTACAAAAGCGTTATAGGATAGTGTGATATAAAAGCGTTGTGGTGGGATCAGAGAGGTTTTAGAAAATTAAATAGCGAAGGGGTTTATGTGTGAACATCAGAGCGCTGTAGTATTGGCGCGACAACCAGCGTTATGCGCGAGGTTTGAAACGCAACAGCGGTTCTAGTTAGACAAACTCAATTTCACTTTGATGTATCTCCACACTACATTCTCAAAAATGTTAAATGGGTGGTATAGCATAAACATTCTCTCATGGAAAGATCTTCAGACTGATGGCAGAAGGTCCATAGCAGCTTTCATTGGACTGGCCAAGAGGTTTCTGACTTGCATGTAAAGCAACTAAACACAGTTCCCTTTAGAGGGAACGCAACGCTGTGTCAAGTTTGTTGATGCTGTAAGGAATGTCTCTGGATTTTAAGCATGGTGTGTCGCCCCGCCCCTGCTATGTAACCAGAGGCGACACATCTCTGGTTGTGTGTTATGTGTTTGGGAGTGGAGCATGCATGGTCAGCTTTCGAGGGGGCTGACTGGGTGCATTATGAATGTCTCTCAGGTTGAGTAAACGGAGGTGAAGCTTCATAAGAACATGGGCCATCTCCTGGCCTCTCCTCTGACTCTGAGGTTGTTCAGGTACTCATCCCTCACCTGAGAACCATGACTTCATCAAAGGTGGTTAAGAAGATGACCTGATGCTTATATAACACTGAGGGATAGCCACCAGGAGCTCCATGTGCACAACAACATCTGACATTAGCCCATCTCGGTACCCTCGGGTGTAGTTGCTTGGAAAGTGGAAATGCTTGGCAGTTAGAGACATGATGATCATGTCTCATCCACTCCATCTTCACTTATTCCTGTTCAGGCCGTACCTGTCGCTGTGTCAGCTCAGAAGACCGGACAGGGTGCCTCTGCTCCACCTGCAGCTACCGCCAAATGTCTCCTAATGGGTTACAATACTGTAGAGAAAGGCTGTTTGTTTCTGTGTTTGCAGCATAGTTTATGTCTTAGTCTGTGAGCTGTTATCTTGTTCAACATAGTGGGAGTGTTGAATGAATTCCTGTGCCAAGCTGCTGAGGAAAGTTGATTTAAACAGCAACAAAATGAGAGTCAAATGCTGCTTACGCCATATGTTGACCTTTACAACTCACAGCTCCTGCTTTGAACACACACACACACACACACACTCTCACTGTTCCATGACTTTCAAACATCCGGGGAGCATTTTATCAAAAGATTGTATGTTTAATCAAAGCGGAGTAAATATAGAAAGCGAGTCATGCATTAAATTGGTTACAAACGCCTTCTGCAATGCACAGAGAGCATATATATAAACGCAGACTACAGCAACTCCAAAACAGTCTGCACTTATTGTGTCTGAGCAACAGGCCATCCCTTTGATTTTAGGACAGTGAAATGGGAATTTAACCAAACACAGTCAAAACACGGGATAAAAACAGCCAATTAGTAGCAAAAACAGTCTGCAGAGTCTGCAGTGTTGTTTAAAATGTTGTTTATCTCTAGTTTATCTCTCTATATTGAGATTTTGAGGAACATTTTACACATTCAGTGAATGTGGTAAACTTTGGTCTTCCACATACTAAAATCCAATTTTTTTGTTATGTGACATGAAATATAACTGATATTTTATAATGAATCCACTATTAAAAGTATCTTTTAAACACTTAAAATGTCTTTATCTTGAAGGGAATTTTGGGTTGTTCCCCATCAAAGTTCTTGACTATCTTGACTCTATTCGCAGACCGTTTAAGAAATAAATTAAAAATTGTGATTTCCGGACCTGTTTTGTATTTTATCTTGAAAAGTGATTTTAACATTGAAGTATACTTCACTTTTACATTGAAGTATAAAATTAAAACGTTCGCTATTTATAATATTTATGTAACCAGACATGACTTGACCACCAAGAACGCCTCTCAGTTATGCATGTAACCTTGCTTCTCTGAGAAGGGAGCAAGACACTGTGTCTGGTTTGATGCTATATATGGGGAATGCCTTCAGTGTGACCAGTGTCTGAATCTTATGTCTAATCGTGGTATTCTAATTGGCCCACCGCAGTGCTTGATGTGCTTTAGGGCACCTGTCATCACCTTCTTTGTCTAAAGGAGATGTAAGCAGGTACCTGTGAGGTGTGACAATGAGTCGCAGTGTCTCATTCCCTTTCTCAGGAAACCAAAGGTTGCATATGTAACTCAACTCTCAGAAGTCAATGAATATTTTATAGACATAATGCAGAAAACAAAATGTAATACAGCTATGTTTGTGGATATTGCATTGACTTGCTACCAAGTGACTTCTGTTTCAAAGGATTGATTCCAGAAATCTCACAAACTTTGGCAGCTCTAGTGGTTATTTTGTCCTCAGAAGCATTTATAATATTAGTCTGGTAGCTTTTAGGCGTGTAAAAGATGCAGACATGTCATGTAATGATCAGATCTTAAGTTCATATCCCAGGTTGACATCTCAGATCAGTCCCTGATCTGTAAAATCTGTAATAATACCTCCATCCACTAATGGATAACACCCCCCCCCCCCACCCCCACCCCCCCCTCACTCTACACTGGCTCTGTTACTGTATATTTAAAGAGTTTAATGTACCAGTTTATGTCTATATTGATTGTTGGACATGGTAAAAGAAATCCTTCCAAAAATATTTTAAACATTTTGTGAGCACACAAAGCATACGAATCTATTGCGAAAGCGTTAATGCCTTGTTTTACTATTACTAATTAAAAAATCTTTTTTTAAAAACTTCTGTCTTTTATACTTATTTCCTCCAAGCAGGTCTTGAGGAAGGGTGATTATAGTCTAGTTGCCAAAGCAACGAGAGCATACATGCACAGTACAACCAGTTGCTAAGGCATCACTAATACTTGTGTTATCACAAACCTCTAACCTATAGCATTACAATTTGTCATGTAACTTTTGGTCTACGGACCTGACATCGGTATACCGCAGCATTGCTTAATGCGGTACGGTGCTGTAAAACGTAAACGCAGGGTCTTGCTGTAAAATATGTTCTATAAATTTACAGCAATGTTTCACTCTAAAACAGGACTGAAAACGGTATCATCCCGCAGTGTGAAACATGCTAGCAACCACCTAACAATGCCCTAAAGATGTTAGCAACCGCATACTCGTGTCCTAGCAACCACCCAGCTCACTCCATAAATCAAACAGCAAATCAATAGGAACTACTCAAGACACTTTAGCAACCTCTTTCCAATGCCCTAGCAACCGCCCAGAACACCCAAGCAGCTGCATAGCAACGCACTTAAAGGCACATAAAACACCATAGCAACCGCATATTGATGTTGTGGAAAACACACAAATGTATAACTGATATATAACATCACAACAGCGCATTTGGCAAAGGCAAACGCCACGTAAAACTGAAACTATGAAAGAGAACTTTAGTTGACTCAAATTACTATGAGTCCTCAAATCTCTATGGCATTAAATTATGGACATACTGTTTACTGCCCTGTCTGTGCGTGAGGACAGCGCTAATTCAGATAATGAGAATGAACGACAGACTCCATCATAAGCTTATCAGTCCAGTGCAGTGGTTCCTCAGTATGTGTGTGTGTGTGTGTGTATGAGGCAGAGAAACGCTTCTGTGTAAAGTGCAGATACCCCTAAAACTTAGCAGGGTCAGCTAACTTTGCACAGCGTGAGTGATGTGTTTCACTCCCCGCGGCATTCTGGCTGACTACCTGAAAACACACAAACGACTGAGGTTCAGAGATAACGCCGGCCGGCAAGGTCGTAAGTGTGCACTTAGTTGTAATTCAGGGCAAGAAACCTGTGGCTTTGCCTGTCGACTCAAAACGACAATCGTGTGCTTTATTCCTGCGAACAGCTTAGCGCTGCACTGTGGATAATCACCCAAACAAAATACTGATACTGCCTTGTTCAAAGTGTCTTTTTTGGCTGTGAAGTGTCAATTAAGGTCTGTTTTGACACAGTTGTTGGTTAGTACAGTTCCCCTGCAGTGGCTTCAACAGGCTAAGCTTCCAAAAGATTATGACGGTGGTGTTGCCAGCCCCTCTGTGGATGCTTGATTTACATGTAAGATCCTTCTGTGTCCCTCTGTGAAGTACTAGCTGGTCAGTTGTGGATCTCTTGTCTCTGCTTTGATTAATCCTCATTCATTTAGTGCCAGATAGCTGAATTCGCCAAATTCATGCAAGCAATCCCACAAAACAAATGTTCTGCTCTCCAAAGGCACGCGAACATTTTTTTGTCTTCGGTGATTGAGACAGAGAGAAAAGTGACACGCATGGGTGATATTTATAAACGTAACATGCTCATGTATGCAGATAGACAAAACATGAGCACAGAACATAGAAACAGGTTTCCAAGACAAGCGGTCAATTATACAAGGTTGCTATAGACAACAGAAATCTTAAAATGCCAAATGCTGCAATTGACCAATCACTATGGAGTATTCCAGAGTGCTCTTTAATGAGCTCATAGGCATATATTGAGAGAGCTTGAGATAAACACATGGTTCATTATGAGGCGGTCCAGGTTTCACAGGGACTGGCAACTGGATGTCGCAATTCCCTCAAGCAGATTGTTCCAGCAGAATCTCTTCTGCCTCCTGCTGTTTTTCCTGGCCTCATTGTTAAACCAGGAATAGTGGGGAACAGTAAAGTTGGATAAATTGAGGATGGTAGCCCCTTTGAGATCTGCCGGACTGTCCTAAAGCTGTTGTTAAAGGGACAGCAGCAATAAAAGACAGGAAACGGCTGTGTGCATTTTGAGTCGTCATTGACATGCAAGCACACAGCTGGTGTCAGAGGGTATTAGACAGATTTTCATGAACAATTATCACATTACGACTAATCACGTCAATCGACTCTCACGGACAGCACAAGAGTGAATATGTCAGGAATAGCTTTAGCTGTGTTTGAGAATAATTATGCCTGTGGCATACAGTGTGTTATACGAGAACCCCTTCAATAAGCTATTATGAGCCCCGCTGATCATTTCACACATGCATACTGTATGAAAGATTGAAAAAGTACCATGAAGTTTATAACTTTGAATCTTCAATCTTTTTCACCCTTTGTCTGAAAGCGTTGATGGTAGAAGTACACGCCACCAAACCACATGTTAGCAGCAAAAATCTGTGTGCTGTACTGTATAAAATATAAATGAGTAAATGAGTGCAGACACGTCACATGATTAAAGGTGCGGCTACAATAGACTTTGTGACGTGCTGTGCGTACACATGCGAACGTAGAAAACGGGCGTGCAAGCACATGCAAAGAATGTGCATCTTTCCCTGCATAGTAATTGCGTCACATCTTTAAGACAATGCAAACTTCATTTAAAAAGAAGTGCTGCATGCTTTGCATTGTTGCAGGAAAGTGAAATAAGTGTAAATGTAATATTTTAAATTTGTTTTCATAATGTAATTTACAGCCGCAGCTCAACAACTTCTTAAATCGATTCATCTGTTGATTTCTTTTACGCCTTGCCGAGTACCTGCAACTGGATTCACAAAGTGTGTGTAATACGTTATATACGTTGTGCGCGGAAACATGCTACTGTACAGGCCACCAAGCCGCGTTAAACTAGCAGCTTGTGACCTTAAGCACTTATGACAGAATGCTTCTGTGCATTGCACAGCTTGCAGTTTTTCCCGTAAATTGCTTTTACAGATACAAAACGTTGTGTTAGATAACCATAATGAAATTCATTGTGGACTATTTTTCATTTATATTTATTACTGTTATTGATTTGTTGTTGGGATAATGTTATAATTATTAACTCCGAACAAAAGCCCTGGAGTGTGACATCATATTAATAAGGTCTGTCCTTTTGGGATGTAAAATCATTTTGCTTGCCGTTTTCCTGCTTTTTTGCCGTTTTTCGGCTTTTTTGTACATGTATTGTGCTTTCTTCTAAAGAATTGTAAGAAAGTATGGATTAAAAAAAATGAGGATACAGATAAAATGACTGATAAGGAACGCATGTTTGTACATGTTACTCTGAAGTGCAATAGCAGTTTGTGTAATGATTCATTTATTTCGGGGGTGACATTTCTGACTTATATGTTACGCGATATTTCGGTACAGTCACTAATGACCAGTTCATGCTTATTAAAAGCAGAAACACAACATTGCTCTAATAAAACATCACCGCTTCATCTTTTCCTATAGCACACTCAGAAATAACGCTGTCGCGGCAAATGGAATACGGTCGTATCCTCTTATCTCGGGTGGATGAATAAATCTTGGTCATAAATCACAGACACTGAAAAAGTGATGTCTGCAGAGATCCGAAAACATCTGTATCTGTATTTTTGTTCGATGCACCATGCGTAGTTGGTGGGCGAGTGCCGTTTGTGACCGATCGCTCAGCTTGTTCTCGGTATGTCGGCTGTTGGCATGTTTTCAGTCCTCCCAGGTGCCAAATGGAGGGTAATTGGTCCTGTCGGCTCTATTTTTAGGTGAGTGTAAAGAGATACATTAATCAGACGGCAGTCATTTCAAGAGGAACCGTTTATATATCATGCGTTCAAATTGAATCCATTAGTTCAATTTAGTCAATTTCTTGCATGTTGTTTCTAAACAATGTCAGTAAGCGCAACAATACGTCCGCATAATACCGTGACTGGATTGGAGCTGAATTAAAACACATACCGTTACAGTGTATAAATATTGCTACACTGTATTTTATTAGATTACAGAGGCTTTCATCAATTTTGTGTCAAATCTGTATACATTTAGCCCCAGACATGCACCGTTTAGCCAGTGCACCATTCATAGACGGTCAAGAGCGTGAAAAAAATCACAAGCTCCCATCTGATTGGCTGACAATACCCAATTTTTGAGAGTCATGGTGCCCAGTTTTGTATTACTCAGCCGGGTAATGAAGTGTTACTAACAATATTTGTGACCTGCATTAATAAATGCTTTGTTCATTCACCTCACGTATCTCAATGGAATTTCAATGGACAATGGATTTCCTTGTCACAATGCCCTAATCACAGCTAATACTATTGCATATAACTACCCTAGGTCAACTGCGTTACAGCCCATCCTGCATTACACAACATATAATAATATGTCAATATAATAAAGGGGTTAAATATAGGGTCTGAGAATCCCAAATCGACAGGTCACAAAGTTAACTTGGTATCAAAGATGGGCTCCGTTTTGCAGGAGAAGGAAAAGTCTACGACGCCCTCATTAGTGATCACATGCATTATTTATGAGCACCAATTGTACGCCAAGTCTAGATTAGTCGCTGAATGACATTTGGAGACGACTTCAGACATCATCAATATTTATAAACGCTTGTAATGACATCACGCTCCACGTGCATCACTTATAAAGAGTTTGTATGCTCTCATCTCTGTCAAGTGTTTCTGTATTGACTGCTTAAAAACAGCTCAGTAATGCATGACCAGCAGTCAGTCACAATCATTGTGCTGCACAAGAACACATTTCTCCACGGTGTCAAGAATGCGTAACATTTTTTATGATTAATCACATTTTATCAGACACATTCGTGCTGCGTGCTCTCGGTCTTATCGTCTGCATGTTATACTTCATTTTGAACATTTGTTCCATTTTGTTCCATTTTTTAGCTTTTCAACACATTTGAAGCAGTTCACCCGGGCCGTAATTACCATCGCACATTCTGTTCCTTTACACGAGTCAGATTGAGAGATTTCATTTTATTTGAAGTAGTTCATGGTGAATTTACCTGATTATAGTGTTTAACGTCTCTGGTGGATTCACTCAAGTCTGTCTCGTGTGGAGGTGAGGAGATATTGTGAATACAGCAAGAGTTGAGCAACAGATCTCCACTTTTCACCTCCATAATACACCCTCGCCATTTAAAACATGAAGATTAAGTTCATGACGAACTCAGGGTGCCATTCAACCATAATTGCCTTAATATTAATTAAGTGGTTTTATTCGTGTGCTTCTCGCGCAAAATATCACAACAGGTGCATTAGCATATTTTTGTTAATTAGCATAATAAATCTCTAAACCATCTCCATTATACAGAACTGCTCATGTACAGTCAAATATCACACTCTCCAAATGTCTTTACAGTCTCTAAATGATGCAGATCTTTGTGGAAAGCCATTTTATTTCTTTTTGGTACTCCGAAATATGTAAGACTTAATATAGTGTGTGTGTGCATGTGGTGTGAGTTGGTTCTCAGTTTTATCCTAAATTTGGACCAATTATAAGTGCAAACGTATTTCTAAATCAAGATTCTGCAGGAATAGTTTCAGATCTTGACAGCCTTGACCTTTCATCATATCCCAGCATTGTTTTGAGATGCTTTTTTGGGGTTTCAGCCTCTGAAGTCATATGGTTTGTCTGTGACTTTGAAGTTGGGCTTTGCTCAGCCTACATCCTCCAGAACACCCTCTGAAAGCATTCTTCAGCTTTCATTCACAAACAGCAGTGAGCATGAGATCACAAACAGAGCGGAGATCTTACAGTTGTGTAAGCCGCGTGTAAGCGCGTAACGTTATGAAGAAATGGAAACAGTGTTATCAGTTGTTTGCCTCTTAGCAACAGTCTGTCACACAACAATTTTCTGGAACCTTTGCCATTTGATGTTTATTGTATTTGAAATTGCATCTCACCTAATCACCGCTCAATATATTTCAAAGGAACTCCATCTACAAAATACAGCGGGAGCTTTTTCGGAATGCCTGGAGAACCTTCACAACCTACTTAGCTAAAATTTGCATTGGCGCACGCGACATGAAATCATATCGTATTTCAGCATGCAACATACTCGACTTGATTTTCCTCTGTTTATGACTATTGTAACCATCATGATGTCT
>JAZGTJ010009509.1:0-19303 GCA_036877575.1 Botia almorhae
GTGGAGGAGGTAGTGGATGGCAAAGTGGTGAGCTCATCTTCTCAGGCTGTGAGCCAGACCGTGTCTTGAGCCAAAACATCAAGCTCAAAGTGAAAGAAACCAATAAACCAGTCCAAATGTGAATCGTTGTCCTGTTATTATTTAATCTGCATCCTGCACAATCAAAAGCATTTTTTGCCTATCGCTAATCAAAGTTAAGTGGTGTGTTGAAAGTAATATCAATAAACTGGCTACAATAAAAATGTGTTAGTTACATTTTGTTTAAAAAATGAAACAATGAACAAATACATTAATATATTAAATATACCAAAAATAAAGGGTTCCTTAAATCTTACAAAATGATTCGTTTCTCGCCTGTCCGAATATCCTGACGAAAATTTTAGGGCCAAAGTTGCAGACGTACGTGGTATTTCACCACTTTTATCAGCCATGTTAAATTTATGATGTCATAAACACATGACTTAATCGCAAACAAAGATGGCAGTCATACGGTTATGACGAAGGTCAAAGGTAATCACCTGTGGCGGTTGGCATGTAACATCACACTGAGAATGGTTCAAAACTGTGGTGTAGTAGACACCAGTGTGCATCATTTGATTGAATAAGCCCCGTCACAACATATCTAAAAGTTTGCTATGAATTTAGGACACGCTGTTGAGACTTGTACGACGTAATGTTTCATGTGTTTCGTTTCATTAAGCTTTGACAAAATGTTTTCATTATGCTTGACAAATATCTGACATCTCTTGCACAATCATACGCTGACCTTCTGCATAAATTACCTACTACTGACAACCAACTTTCAGCTCATTTAAAACACCATTCCTTCAAAGATTTCATTCGTGACTTGTCTTACTAACACTTCTTGGTCTCTCTTTTGGGTTGGGCAGAGTTATTTGCCCGGTGGCTTTAAGAAACTAAAGTGACAACACTAAGCTGACAGCTGGTATTAAATAACTGATAGAAATACATTAATTGTAAGGCTCGTGATGGAAACCTTATAACACATTTTTTACGTATGTAGGACCTGCTGAGCGGTATAAAGCAGTCTTAATTTCTCTGTTCATGTCTTGTCTTGCTTAGTTTATGTAATGCAAATAGTTTTTTAAGTACATGGGGATTTTGGAAATGTAATTAAAGTAACTTTAACCTAACTTTAACCTTTAACATAGAGTTATTCATTAAATTGATATGAATTAGTTTAACATGAATAGTATGTCTGTGCAGATGGGTCTTTTTCTAAACTTACTGTAGTTTTACACGATTTCTACACGTCAAATGTAGGTCATCAGGTTCTTGGGTTCAGTAGGTCATTGAGTTTTTGAGTTCAGACTCAAGCTTTGGCCATTTGTTTAAAATCTCGGAGCAGTTTTCCTGTTTTTTAAGTCACTGTTTGTTTAGTCATAAAACATGTCACAAGGTCGTGGCAAACACATCTGGTCTGATTTTTTTCTTTCGTTTTTTTTAGGAAACCATAATATTTTATCCAGTTATTCAAAGGGGTATTTTAATACCAAAAACTTAAAACAACAAAACCGCGTGAAAGGTTTTCTCGCATGAACGTGAACGATGAAGTATATAATTGAACAGTATATCGCAGAGACCTACTTATACATACGTATGAGAGGATGTTATATTATAGACGACGCAGTTTAGTACAATTCATCCATCTGGTGAAAGTGTGTGTGGTCTTGTGGTACCTCACAGGACAAGACAGGACAGGTGTGTTAAATCCACACACTTCATGACGAGATGTGAGGCAAGTGCCGTCACTTACAATCGACTCAGCCTGAGCCAATTTGAGTTGATACACCGAGCCTAGATAATGCCCCGTGACATTTACAAGCGCATACTCTTTAAAACATTCATTTCAATGTCACGATATGAACATTATGTTATTCTCGTAACCTTTTCACAGACGTCATTTGTTGTTCGTGATGAAGCGACTCGCCGCTCGCAGCATTCCTGTCAGACGCGCGCGCCCTGGTGGTCAATCACGTGATCGACACCTTGAGGAAAATATAATATTCACAATATTCATCATCTTTGCAATAAACGTCGCATAAATGTATTGGTGTATTTTAGATTCGGCGTGTGTTAACGAGTTAAGCTGCGATATAGTTAAAATGCGTTGACTTCGCCGCGATTTATTGTTTTACTTTCATATTATTATTAAAGCGTTTAGCTTTTTAGTCATATAACACCGATCGATTGACAGAATCCGACTTATTGTAAAACTAAAGCACGTCTGCGATTTGTTCTGTCTTTTTCTACTTGAGGTGCCTTAACTTGCTCTTGCACAACAAACATTTTATTATCTGCCTTGCGATTAGGATTTGTGCTGGAGAATATGCAAAGCAGATGGGCGTGGCTTGTCTATGAGCAGCTTATCTGCATTTTAAACAGCATTTCTGCGGATTAATGATGATAAAATTCAAAGCACATTTTGAAAATGAAGCGTGAATGTATTTAATCACCATAAATGACTCAATAACTTCAATGTGCGTTGCAAAAGCTTTTTATTAAACACAATTTGTATACATTAAAGCTAGTCTGTTAAATTAAATCTACCAATTATGAACACATTCGGTACAGTAGGGGACAAAAGTAAAAATAATAAAAAATATGATTCTCTGTTGTCACACAGAGATCTGCGTTGAGTCAAACGCCTTGGGGAGGAATTCACTTAAGCCAAACTTGGTGGGAAAATGCTGCTTTCTGTCCTGTGCGCATAGTTACATGCAATGACTTGAAAGGTTTCTGTCACTCATCCAAATGTACCTTTCTGTGACCTTTAAAGTAACGTTGTTACATAATTATGCACAAAAAATCTTCTGTTGAAAAGATCATATCATTTCTATGTAGGGTATAATCATATCTCGCTTGATTACCCCATGTTTTTGTAAGTAACGTTTCCTTCTTTCAACACATGTATAATGTGTATAATCATACTGCTGTCTGAATTCTTTCTGAATCAGATTGTATTTATTTATTTGGAGGTTAATCAGAAAAAATGTCTAGTTAAACGAACGCATCACACACAGAAAAATGCATTTGACGTGTTCTTGACGGTGGGGAAAAATATTCAGTCCACAGATCTGAACATGCACAGAGCTGCTGTTATCAGAGAAGAGTTTGGGAGGGGGATTAAAGCGTCTCTGTTACTTACTGTAGGGGTCTATCAATCATCCGGTTAAGTGCTCAGCATCACCTTTCACATAACTTGACACGTTTTCTTGCTGTAAGCAAATTTTTGTGACGAAAACAAGGTCAACGTGTCCCTCCTTGTTAAACGCTGAGTTTCAGTACCCCAACCAACATATAAAAGAGCCCTGAGACGCCGTCCCTACTCACTCTCCAGACAGAGCAGAGCACCACAACCAACCAGCATGGCCACCACCTTCTCCAGCGGCAGCTTCATGTCCAGCAGGTCCTCTCGTCTCTCTGCTTCAGGTGGAGGAGGGGGCCGCATCAGCGCCATGAGGGCCGGTAGCGTGTACGCAGGGGCAGGAGGCTCCGGAGTCCGGATCTCCAGTGCTTCCCGCTCCTCGGCCGCAGGAGGGTCCTTTGGCTTCGGTTCTGGTGGAGGTCTGGGTGGGGGATTTGGTTCTGCAGGAGGTTTTGGTTCTGCAGGAGGTTTTGGTTCTGCAGGAGGTTTTGGGGCTGCAGCAGGTGGAGGATTCGGCGTGTCCGGAGGAGATGACAGCATCATTGGCAATGAGAAGTTCACCATGCAGAACCTTAACGATCGTCTGTCCGCTTACCTGGAGAAGGTGCGCACCCTTGAGAACGCCAACGCTGACCTTGAGTTGAAGATCCGCCAGTTTCTGGAGAACAGGCTTGCACCCACTGGTGCTGGTCGTGACTACTCTTCCTTCCAGACTGTTATCAGTGACCTTCAGGCTAAAGTAAGTTAAAATAGGCGACCCATCCTGAAATGTTCCAATACACGACATTAAGGTTACATAATTTTCACTATAAAAGCAAACAAGTTCTACATCTGACCTTATTTAATTGTCTTTGGTTTTGCTCTCAGATCTTGGATGCCATACAGCTAAAGAACACGGTTCACCTCAGCATTGACAACGCCAGCTTAGCTGCAGATGACTTCAGAGTGAAGTGATTATATTTATTTTGGTTTCTTTTCAGACTGAAAATATCTAAACGCATTCTAATAGGATAACAATGAATAAAAAATAGTGCTTATAATTTTCTAAAAAGCATAAAGGTCTAAAAGCAACTAAACAAGAGTCAACATACATTCCTAAAAACTGCAACCTAAAATTTGAGGTTAAAATGCATGGACTTGAAGTGAGTCAGCAACCAGTTCTGTTTGTAAAGTTCTGAAAAGCCGGAATGAATGATTCTATTTCGCAGATATGAGAATGAGCTGACGATGCGTCAGTCCGTGGAAGCAGATATCGCAGGACTGAAGACCGTACTCAGTGAACTGAACATGGGTCAGAAAGACCTCACCCTGCAGATAGACGGTCTCAACGAGGAGCTGACGTACATGAAGAAGAACCATGGAGAGGTAGAATAACATTTCAAATGCTTCAGGCTATGAAGAAACGTGTCTGCTCAGTGTAATGCAGTCTGGCTCATTCTGACACAAAGTTGATGCTAAGAAAGGTTTTGGTTCAAGGTTTGAGACGTTCGACATTCTTTTCAGACTGAAGGTCAGGTCCTGTGTTTTACTGCTTTAGCTCAATTTATCTCAAAGTTCAAAAGGAATTGACCTCAAAAATAGACAACGATGTGTAGATTGTAAATCCTGTATAATGTTTCTCCAGGAACTCCTGAGTATGCGTGATCAGATGAGTGGACAGGTCAATGTGGAGGTTGACGCCGCGCCACAAGAAGATCTCAACAAAATTCTAGCTGAGATGCGTGAGCACTATGAGACTGTTGTGTCCAAGAGCCAGAGAGCCCTTGAAGGCTGGTTCCAGGAGAAGGTTGGTTCCCTTCCTGAGCAAGTGACGGTTGATATAATGTGAGGACCGTTAAGTCAAAACTCTGCTTGTAATCCATGCAAGCAAAGCAAACCGAAACATCATTGCTGAAATAAACAAACAGACATAAACCAGAAAATAATCTCAGAGACCAGATGTCTGAGAGGATCAGCACAGCTACAGTTTTGTGTTTATATTGCACATATCAGTGTGTGTGTGAGTTGGGAATGTATTTAATTAAGCATTTATATGTTTCAAACCTTGTTTTGCAGTCTGAGACCTTGAAACAAGAAGTTGTAGAAAGCACTGAGACCCTGCAGACCTCTAAAACAGAAGTGAACACCGTGAAGAGCACAGTACAGTCGCTGGAGATAGAGCTTCAGTCTCTCCTGTCCATGGTAAGTGTGTAATAACAACAGTGATCGGACATTTAAGCCACACTTAAAAATGGATACATGTAATAGAATTAAATTAGAGTTGTCATAAACTAATTAAGTTGTAATAAACTAATTCAATTAAAATGTAATAAACTAATTAGCACACCAAGCATAGTACAAACACGTCTTTCAACAGGGCCACCGCTCGCAATTTTGGGCCCTATGACAAAATATGTGGTTGGGCCCCCCTAGTAGTGTTATTACTAATAAAGCAGATCTCTGGGGGCCCCTAAAGGGCGTGGGCCCTTAGAATTGTCTTAACTTTACCCCCCTAAGCGGCGCCCCTGTCTTTCAAACATTATATTCCCAAAAAATGTTTGATTTACTTTATAGAATAATAGATCAACTGTTTAAAACGCAGAAGTATTTTGACACTGTTTGGTTATCGATTTAATATTTTGATTAAACATTTTCAGTATTTTACATTTAATTGAAGTTTCGGTTTTCCAAACATCGTTATACGGATAAAATTGTTAAAATATCCCTATTTCCTATCACAGAAAACATCCTTGGAAAACAGCCTGTCAGAGACCCAAAATCGCTACGCCTTGAAGCTGTCCGGCTACCAGGCACAGGTGAGAGCTCTGAAGAACCGGGCAGAGAACAGATCTTACACACAGAAATTCCTACCATAGACAGCTTAGACCTTAACAAGATTTAAGAAGGTCATCAGGACTTTTCTGTCTTCATCTCCCCTCTGGCTTGTAGGTGGGGGGAATGGAGTCCCAACTTGTTCAGCTGAGATCTGATCTTGAACGCCAAAGTCAAGATTACCAGATGCTCCTGGACATCAAGACCAGACTGGAACTGGAGATTGCAGAATACAGAAGACTGCTGGATGCCGAAGCCAGTGGCAGGTAAATGCGTCATCGTTATTGGCATATTCCTGCATGCATTCATTCTTTTCCTGCTGTTTTCTACTGGATGTAAAGCAGATACTTGCTCTGGACATGTACTATGTTACAGTCTAATAATTCTGCGTATAATCTTTTATGTTGACTGTCACTTATGTAACTTTGACTGTACGCTTGTTGTGACTGTGATTAAAGAGTCACACTTGTCTGGGGTTCTGTGGAAGGATGGGGTTCCATGATTAAGTTAAAAATCTTAAAAATAAAGGTTCCTAAAAGGTTCTTCACAGTAATGCCTTAGGAGAACCATTTTTGGTTCCTTAAAGAACCAAAAAAGTTAAAAGTTTTAGATCATAAACTTTTCTTTCTTACCTTTTAATAGTCAAAGGAACATTTTTCACTACAAGAAACCTTGTTAAACACAAAGGTTCTATAGATGTTAAAGGTTCTTTATGGAACCATACATCCAAAAATGGTTCTTCAATGATGTGGTAAAGAACTTTTTAAGAGCGTCTGTAGTACAGATTAGACCGTACAGGTCTAACTGGTCTGGTGGTTTTATCCCTTAGCAGCCTCACAATCTCAGCCAGCTCTGGTTCCAGTTCTGTCACCAGCACCACTAAATCAGCCATGATCACAGTTGTGGAACAGGTTGATGGGAAGGTGGTTTCCTCCTCTTCAACCTCTCTTGTTAAGTGAAGCACACCGGACTGACGTCGTTTGGGAAATTCACCTGTAGCGCCTCTCATGTTGTGAGGAAACGTGCTGGTTGTCTGTGAGCATTCACAACAATAAAACTCGCTGAAAAACAGAAGTGTGTTTGGGTCATTTGTTCTATTATACAAAATCCATTCCAAGTCCATTTCATGTTTTAATGAATGCTTCAAAAACTAGAAAATATCAACCATAATACAGGCCAATGAAATATTATAAAAACTATAAAAAAATATTTAAGTAAAATACACGACCCCATAGCTGTGTAGTTAAAGCTTCTACCATACAGCAGGGGTACCCTGACGCCTTGCATCCACCTGCTAGATGAGTGCCAAACCATGGCTAACCAGCCTAAACTAGCATTCATGCTTATCTAAGCAGGTCTTTTGAGCAGCCTAGCAAATCATTTAAAAGATTCATCGTTATTCATACAAATCACAATGACTCAATATCATTAATGTCACAGATCCGACGACATTGACGAAACAATGGCGATCAAACGAACTACAAACAATCTACGAACAAAAGTTATTAATACTCCTAAACATTACACCTGCTGTGTTGTAAGTGCAAGACAAGGTCGAGGTGGAACAAAGTTCTCTTTATATAATGCCAAGATGACAGGTGACAAACAAACACTATGTGGTTTATAGATCTGATGAACCTGCTTTGCATCAGCCTCACCCTGCCAGTGTATAGCTGCAGTTAATACAGAAACTGCCGCTGTCAAATGCATCAATTGCCAGTGTTTACAAATCAGCCCAGCCCACCGATGAAACGTGGTTCGGTCGGTACGGAGAATTTGTGTTCTTTGTGCTGTGCCTGGGGTGCTGGTTATGAATGATGCTTTTGAATGAAACAGTTGACGTGTTGTTGACGGGACTGGCTTTTAAACTGACACTGTGTCTCGTCGCATGTTTTCGTTCGCAGGCTGGATCGTCTGCAGACTGTGTTTGAATTGTTTACTTCTCATTTCTGCACACAGAACCAATGAAGCTACAAGATCTTCAAGCAGAGAATGAGAAACTAAATCATACAAATACACATACATGTAAAGACAACAGCATATTTAGTCAGCCTAATAAAAACACAGGAAATAAAATGAACAGAAATTAACAAACAATACACAGAGACAGATGCATTTGTGTCGCAGAACCAGCCTGCATGACTCTCATCCGTGCATCTTTATAATCACCTGCATCTGAAATCATGTTCTTATACAGTATTAGTGCTTATTTCTTTCCAGAAATACCTCTGTCTTTGCATTTGTTTTATAAAGATTTTATAACGTGCATTAAAAAATATTTTATGCTTCTACATAAAAATGAATTGTTTATGTTTTAAACAGAAAAACTAAATATATTTTTGCATAAAGTATATGTAATATGAACAAATCTTGTTATCCTTACATGGATAACGTTAATATAATATGAATAACTAATAATGTTAGTTCACATGGCATTAACTAATGCTAACAGATACAACTTTTGGTTTAAAATATGTATAAATAAAAGGGGACATTACTAGTAACATTGCTAACAAGCGTTAGTTGTTAGTCTAATGGTAGTTGACTAGTGTTAACAAATGGAACATTGTTGTCAAGTGTTACCAAAAAAAATGATCAAACGATTTACTGCGCCCACATTAGGTGTGACCGTCACCTTATAAAAAATGATGGTTAGAATTCCAGCTGAAGCGGTAAGATGACATGCGTGACATTCCAGCCATTGTGTCTTTATTGAAATTCACAATATAAAAGAGGCAGATGTGTCTGTTTCCCGCATACTGTCCTGTCAGAGCAGCAGATCATCATGACCGCCAGGTATTCCCGCAGCAGCTACATGTCCTCCGGCAGCTCTCTGGTGAGCACGTCCTCGCGCACCGCCCGCATGTCCGTCTCCAGCGTGAACAGCAACCGCGTTGTCAGCGCGCGGTCTGGCAGCGTGTACGGGGGCGCCGGAGGTTCGGATGTCCGCATCTCCACGGCCTCCGCGTACGCGGGGGGCTTTGGCGTGTCTGACGACAACATCATGGGGAACGAGAAGAGAACCATGCAGACCCTCAACGACCGCCTGGCATCCTACCTGGCCAAGGTGCGCGCCCTGGAGAAGGCCAACGCGGAGCTGGAGCTGAAGATCCGTCAGTTCCTGGACAGCAAAACTGCTCCTGATGCCCGGGACTACAGCACATATTATGCCACCATACACGATCTTCAGTCCAAGGTGTGACGTGTGTTATACGACTCCATAGGATGTCGATTGTGTCGTCACACTCAGAAATATTGACGTGTCTATTTTATGTCCAGATTGTGGCAGCCATCAGTGTGAGGGGTGGAATACATCTCAGCATTGACAATACAAGCCTGGCAATAAACGATTTCAAAATGAAGTGAGTCCAGATTCAGTACATTTACTATGTCAATAAACTGGTCAAAGGGAATTAAGTTTATATTTAAGACCCCACCTGCATGAATGTCATATGTCTATTTGTAAATGTGTCTTATTTTTACTTCATCTTAAACCTCATCTTCAGATAGCTGTTTCTAAGGAACATGTTGCTCTGTGACAGGTATGAAACCGAGCTTGCCATGCGTCAATCTGTGGAAGCAGATATCATCGGGCTCAAAAGGGTGCTGGAGGACCTCCACATCACCAGCAAAGACCTCAGCATGCAGATCGAAGGCCTGAAGGAGGAACTTGTGTATCTGAAGAAGAATCATGAGGAGGTACACTTTTAACAAGCAGTGCTTCATGATGCCATAGAAGAACCACGTTTAGGTACATGGTTCCATAAAGAACCTGTAACATCTGTAGAACCTTTGTTTCACGCAAGGTCCGTTGTAGTGGAAAAAGGTTCTTTAGACTATTAAAGGCTAAGAAAGAAATGGTTCTTTTAAGAACCTTTGACTAAATGGTTCTTCGAGGAACCGGAAACTGTTCTTCTATGGCATAATTGTGAAGATCCTTTTTTAGAACCCCTGGGGGTAATTCTAAAGCAGTGTCATATTAAAACAGTGTTCATGTGATAAAAGCAAAATTAATGAAGCAAAATGTGATTTGCACGCAGGAACTTCTGGCCGCACGCGCTCAGATGAGTGGGCAGGTTCATGTTGAGGTCGATGCACCTCAACAGCAGGACCTCACAAAGATCCTGGCTGAAATGCGCGAGCATTACGAAGCGGTCGCTGCCAAGAACCAAAGAGACCTTGAGCAATGGTTCAAAACAAAGGTGAGATTTAACATTTCACCTCATCGTTTTGTTGTAAACGCGGCGTGAGATAGTTTCAAATCATGCAGCGCTCCTCTGCTTTCATTTCAGACGGAAACTCTGAAACAAGAAGTCGTCACCAGCTCCACAGATCTGAAATCATCTCGCTCTGAAATCTCATCGCTCAAATCCAAAGTGCAGTCTTTGCAAATCGAGCTGCAGTCTGTCTTAGCCCTGGTTAGTAATCAAAGATATACTCACATTTGAATTGAATTTATACGCATTATTTTGTTCTGAGTTTGTGTGTTCGTATTAATCTAGAAAGCGTCCTTGGAAGCCACTTTGTCAGACACCAAGTCTCGGTATTCCATGAAGCTGAGTGTCTTCCAGAATCAGGTGAGTAGATTTGCAGGGAACATGCGAATGATGTCAGTTCCTCAGCTTAAGAGCATGTAGGATGCTCTTAAGCAGCTCGTATCTGAAGAAGCTTTCTGTGCTCCTAGGTGACCATGCTGGAGGAGCAGATAGTTCAGCTGCGAGCTGATCTGGAACGCCAGCGTCATGAGTACCAGATACTGCTGGACATCAAGGCCAGACTGGAGATGGAGATCGCAGAGTACAGGAGACTGCTGGACGGAGAAGCCGCGTAAGTTTAGAAGCTGTTAATTACACTCTTTCTGTTTATTACCCACAATTCTTTGCCATCAAGGAGGATGGACAGATTACACTGTTGCAATCACAGTAGAAATAGTAAAACCCCCTTATTTAAATGTATTACTACCTGCATTCCTGGGGGCTCGAACCAGTGACCTTGATGTTGCTAGCGCCATGATCCACCAGTTGAGCTAAAAACATTCAGCTAGCATATTTAGGAATTCCCAGAAACATGCAGTTATATCAGAAGTCGTATAACGTGAACATTTTTTGTTTTGGTTCTTCCACAGCGTCAAAACAACAACCTCCTCTTCCACCTCCTCATCCTCCTCCTCGAGGACTAAGATCATTACTGTGGTGGAGGAGGTCGTGGATGGAAAGGTGGTCTCCACCTCCAGCTCCTCGACCGTCTCCGCCGCGCGCATAAAGTGATCGGCTGTGACGTCCGCTTTCATTTGCTGTTCGGACACAATTGGAAACCAAATACTGAATAAAGCAACAATCTGAATGTAATTCTGCTGTAATTATTCTGTTACGCATGTTATTAAGTTTGACGATACAAAATAATACATAAAAAATAGGATTATAAAGGCATTTAGATGCTATACTGTTGGGTTTATGAGTTGATTCAAATGTGAATTTTGTAATATGTGGGTAAACGCTGTTGGGTCTGTTCATCAATTTGAGGAAAATCTAGGTGAAAAATTATATAAGCTTACTACAGTTAACTGTCAAAATTGAAAGGAGGGTAAAGACTATTATAGGGCACGTTTGAGCAGCTCAACTATGGCAGATAAAACCATTGTGACAACCCACCAATAATGAGTTAACAGTGACCTCTGTTGGTTAAACTAAAAATCTTGAATATGAATTAAATAAGGCAAACATTCATGAACATTTTATGACACATAACAGCAATGAAAGAATTTAGAATACTATAAACAAACTTTACTATTTTATAAGCAAACTTTAATAATATAAACAAACATTAATCGTAAACATCCGTTAAAAAAAAGACATAAGTCGCCAGTTCACGTTTATATCTGAATGAAAGACAAACACTATGAGCGGATTTTTTCCATTAGTTTCTTTAATAATTCATTCCAGTACATGGTTTAGGAATTACATATGATCAATAAACGTGTACATGGAGTCACTACGACACAGATCTGAGCACGACCTCACTGATCCCACATACAGACACTTCCGTACGAGAAAACCAGTCAGAAATCTCTACCCCAAAAAATGATAATAGAAAAGGAGACGTAAGGTATGAAAACATAACGAAACATATATATATTTTATCATATATTTATATATACTGGAGCGTTTATAAAAAGACAACAGAAGAAGAGTAAAATGAGGTGTTTAGCTACTGTCGTTACTGCGACTGCTGCCGCTGCTAAGATCCGGCTTCTCTCGCTTGTGAATTTGCTCGTGTGCTTTCAGATGACCTGATTGGCTGAAATTCTTCCCGCACTGTTGGCAGGTATACGGTCGCTCCCCCGTGTGAATTTGCTGGTGTGCTTTTAGATGTCCCAAGCGACCGAAGCTTTTGCCGCACTGGGTGCAGCCGAACGGTCTCTCCCCGGAATGAATCTTCTCGTGAGTTTTGAGGACCCCTGAATTGCTGAACGATTTGCCACACTGGGAGCAGCCGAAGGGTTTCTCGCCCATGTGTATTTGCTGGTGATTACGGTAACTCGTCTCTTTCGTAAAACTCTTACCGCAAAGCGAGCAACAGTACGGCCGTTCTCCCGTGTGGCTTAACCGGTGGGCTTTGAGTTCCTTTGTTTGACTGAAGCTTTTACCGCACTCGGCGCACGCGAACGGCTTTTCGCCCGTGTGTAGCCGCTGGTGCGAGCGGAGGTCGTCCGCTTTGGTAAAGCCCTTGGGGCAGTGCGCACAGGTGTACGGCTTTTGCCCCGTGTGAATCAGCTGGTGTCTTTTCAAGTTCCCGGCCTGACCGAAACTCTTCCCGCACTGGGAGCAGATGTACGGCCGTTCGCCGGTGTGGATACGTTGGTGAGTCTTCAGGTTGCCCAGCGTACTGAAGTTCTTCCCGCACTGCGTGCAGGAGAAAGGCTTCTCACCTGTGAGGTTGCGAGGTTTGCGTGGAGTTGCTCCGTGGCTTTTTGTGCTGGTGTGATTGTGTGTGACAGGCGTCAGTTCGTAAAGATTTCCTGAGGGGAAATCGGATTCCATTTTTCCCACGCCTTCGATAACGGTGTCGGGTCGGAGTTTGTTAAGCTCCGAACGCAGCTCCGCCATGTGGATGGATTCCAGACCGTTCATCTCGGCCTTGAGGTGGCTGGACATGAGATTAGGTTCATACTCTGTTTTGATAGCACCAAGCTCCGTGGTGTAGTAACTCTGCAGATCCGAATGCTGCTCCGATTTGATGTACTCGAGGCTGTCGGAGACGTGGGTGATGTAGTCGAACACCAGACTGGGTTCGTAGTGTGACTTGTAGGAGTCCAGCTCCGTGTTGTGGAAGGAATGATAGTCGTTATGATGCTCAGACTTGATGTAGTCCAGGCCACTGATCTCCATCTTGATCTGCTCGGAGCCCAGCTCCGCCGTGCTCAGGGGCTGGATTACAGACAGGTCAACCGTGCAGATGGGGTCCAGGTCGGGCTCGCTTTTGATGCACGGCAACATAGCCATGGGCTCCACTATCTCAGAAGCGAGCGAGCTGAGGGTGGGCGTGCTACACTCTGACGACAGCATGGTCAAGGTGGGCGTGGCACACTCAGCTTGTAAAGGGTCGAGTGGCGGAGGGCTGCAATCCGTTGCTAGGTTACTTAGTCCTAAACTCAAGCATTCTGTCTCCAACTCTGCCATCCTGGTGGAAGCAGGTCCACCGGCCGACAAACGAATCCGTTGTGAGTATTATACCGTATTTTCACAGAGACAACCGGTGAGATTCTGGGTTCCTGACATGGATGCCTCCTCTCGCCTGTGTTAGGAACAGCAACGACTCCCTTGACTGAATGAGGAAAACACAGAAAAAACAAATGAACACAAAACCTTAAAATTGCACCCTCACCAATACATCACAGATGTATACAGATGATACAGATGTATCATGACCGAGATGAAGGTGAGACACTCATGTCAGATGTTCTTGGCATACATTATAAAAGCACTTTGGGTCTGTATTTGTTTCTGCTTTTACAATAATATTTACCCTTAAAGTACTTCTCCGAATTATTTGAACTGTTACAACACAAGGATTTTATTAAATGCGGGCACATTTAAAAAGTGAATTTAGCCGAAAGGGATGTAGTTAGCATTGCTGCTAGGTAGCACAGCTTTTCAAAGAACGTTCATAAATGTAATGTAATGATTGCGCAAAAGGTTTTTTCATATACAATAAACAAAGCATTTTGGACCATAGTAACGGCTTTAGGTAACTGAATAACTAAAATTATACACTGAATAACTCCACTCTCCCATACTTGTATATAAACAAAGTTAGCTGTCAGAATTCAGTGTACTTTTAATAGTCAAAGTTATGCCCAACACAAATGCGCTATAATGACTTTAGTCACTTGTTATTTTGCACATACTTCATTTCAAAATGGCTGTTTTAAAGGCATGTGACAAAATTGCTTATGCAAAACACAAAACCATTGAACACTGTACAGTTTTTGATTTGCACAACACTGATAAACGCTCGGAGCTTCACCACATCCTATACATAAGATGCGTGCAATATGCGCTACAATCTACACGTCAAAACCCACATCAAAGCGTCCTGAGACAGAAGACACGAATTGCAATCGGTGTTTAAAACTTTATTTATTACAAAAGACTTTGACGAAATACAAATATTAGGCGAATTTGAGAGGGAAACGCAAAAAAACTGATGAGCGAAAAATCACACCGTCTTGTCGTGTGGAATACGTGTGCGTATATTAACGTACAATAATTGCGTAGATTAAGTACAAAACGGAGATAAAGGTACGCATAACTTTAACCAGGTGCATTGTTTAAAGTAATGCATGCGTGCAAATCTCACGGAGTCACTACTGATGGTAGATTTGCCAGCTCGCCACGCATCGTGCACTTTTCCTCTGCCATTCTTGAATCTGGCGGCGTTTTTTGCGCACAATAAATCTTTTGCCTTTTTTTCTGCACGAGAACCGTTTAATGCGCGACGTCTGGAAATGGCGAACGCCTTCAACAAGCACCGGGGTGAACGGGGGCTATACATTGACATGCATCGCGCGTTTCTGCGTTTCCAGCGGTGGCGTTGAAGAACATACAAAGGCAGGGGGGTGAAAATGCCACCGCTTCAGCGTGCGAGAGCCAGTGGCCATCTTGTTTGTAGCTGAACGTCGCTGCATCTGCTAAACTGCACGAACCGCCGAGGGAAAGTTGCGCACCGCATCGCCGGCCGCAACTTTTTGCACGCAAAGACACGATGCGTAACCACGCAAAGCTCTTTGCGATGCAAGACTACGTGGATGAAGTTGCACGACTTGTGCGGCTCGTGCACACTGCCATCATTAGCTATCAGTAGGAGTTAAAAGATGAAAATAGCAGAACGGGACAAAACGCTCCGGAAGACGCCGCGGCGCTTTTACCTGACGTTTCCACGGTGCATTGCTTTTCTGGCGGCCGTCGACGCGCCGTAAGCGGCACCCACTTCAAACTCCTGACGGACCCGCCACGTCCACCTCGGCCCCAGCGTCCAGCAGCCAGTCGCACACGCTCAATCCCTCTCTCTCTCTCTCTCTCCTCCCTCTCATCGACTAATTCCGCTTCGGTTTCGCTCCAGCTGTCGCGTTCCTCCGGGTTTCAGCCGCTGCACTTCCGTCGTGAAAACGCAGCAAATGCGCGCGCAGCGGTAACGTTAACCGAGCATCGACTTTGTCTGCTTCCGACAAACTGCATGTTTTTTTTAGCGTGCATGATCAAATTCCGGTGAAAGCACGTTCTGTGTATTTAATGCATTAATAAACATCTGCACAACGTAACGGTTAGCCTTTGCTGCATCCAGATGTGCGGATCTTTTCCTCTCTTGCCTGTTCATTGTTACGGCTGCACAACATCGTATATTTTCTGCGTGAAAACTGTAACATCCGCAGCTGTTACTCGCCGGTGTTAAAGCGGAGGAGAACCGCATGCTCGGTCGCTCCGAAGTTGTTTTGACGTGGAAATGTTTTGCGTGATTTTGATGTCACTGAACAGAACAGAACATTACAAAGACCAAGACGGGTTGTAATATGAAAATAAGCGAATTATATGCCTAAAATATACGTGCATTTGGTTTGCATGTGTTTTATGAGGACAGCTGATATATAGATAGATATGCCATGCTTTATCCATTGCGTTGAATTACTCTTTTCTGAGTAATTCGGTAAATACTGGCTCAATGGAAGCTGCATGTTTCAGATAAACACAATATCAAACTCATGTCAATCCCCCAGACCACACACAGACAATCAACCCGTTGTGATTTATGTGTAACTTATTAAGGAGAGAGTAATTATGAAACCAATGTTTTTGGATGTTACAATCCTAATTATTTTACATCATTTTCTCCTGTTGTCTTTTTCCAATAATGAGTCTTTTGTTTACTGTGATTCTTTGCCATAAAACAATAAACACATTATGTAAGAGAGTAGATTCTATATACATGCACAGCATGTGTATTTTCTTCAACTACTGGATATCTGTATGATTTGATCTTATAAGCACGAGTTTCCTTGTTAAGCTGCAACTTGCCCACATCACTGATTCAAATCAATTTAAAATTGTCACTCAGTGGTTGCTGTGTAGATCAGATCACAACAGTCTAAAACAGCAATTCTGTTTGAAAACTTTGCAACAAGCTTGTAACATTTACTGTGAGCCAATTTTTATAACGTTTATTTTACCAATGAGCTCTTTAGGGTCATTTAATTCATTGTCTTTTGCGTGTTTGTGCATCTGGACTCAAACAGAACATGCCATGTGTAAGTCTGAGAGGTTAACTCCAAACTTTAGTGTTAAACTAAATTCAAAGAAGCAGATTTAATGTTTTTACGTAACAACTGCTAATCAGCAACCCAAAGGCTCAAAAAGACAAATGAATAAAGGTATAATCTACACAGTTTTCCACCTTTTAATGTATTGCCATCATTTAAATGTACAAATTTACCAGTCACGTTAAATTTCAATGATAACACAATTTCCTGGAAACGAATAGCAAACAAACGCTGGTTTTAACAACAGACATTCTTAAGAGGTGAAAAAACACCTTAAACAAACCATCCAGTCAAAAACACAAATACGGACAAATTTCCATAGCAAAAATTTCAGACCAAATGTTGACCAAATATTTGTGACATTAAAAGACCTTCTGTGTGTTGTAACGGTTAGCAGAAATTGCCAAACAGCTCTGACTGGATAGTTTTTACGTGTTACATTTCGTTTAAGAATTTCATAATTTCGCATCATGTCGTTGCGATAAATCGATACGTATTTCATCAGTTTTCACACCCAAACTGACCGCGACAGACCGTTTCTCAACAGTAAAAAAACAAACATGCATCATTTGTTTTATACAGACAAACTGAATCTTTTTTTCAAAAAGTAAAAACGATAAAAAATGAGGTAATGAACAAATCCGACCATTTTCATGTGATGCTTTCAGACTGCCAACAAAACTGAGGTATAAATGTGTGAAGCGACAAGAAAACAGTGCAAAAAATGTACACCCGACTCAAAACACAACTAATGAAACTAATTATAATGGTATAGTAACACTTGGCAATTATTGGTCGGAGGTTAGGCTGTACGACCCTTCAGAGAAACTGTTTTCAAATATTAAACCTGCTAACCAAGATCCATGGAAAAGTTGATCCAATTGGTCTGTTACTATAACTAGATCGGTTGTACATCAACGTTTCTTTAAACTGATATGTCCCCTAACAAGAAAGAAAACAACTGAAACAGAGTTACAATGAAGAAAACAAACACAAATGAAATGCTTTAGTAGTTTGTGATGGCAGACCGTGGCAGTTTTCTGGGCAAATGATTGCACAGAGAAAGATTTTCAGACTTGCAACAAAACATTTTTCAGATTGTCTGGCAGACGGCTGCTGTTTATCTTGCATCAGAAGACGACGAAACAAAACAAAAGGATACAGGCTGTCAACGCAGATCCCTTACGCGAGGTATCGCCGTTGAGAACTAAACGGACAGCCAGTAACTGCACATACACAAACAAATGAGTCACTTCAGGATTTGAGTTGAGAAAATAACGCACAGTTGCGATAAGGTTTTTAACAACTGACCAAGCATTCGGCAATACAAACAGAATAAATAGCTGTTTCCCAAAGCGTTTTTACATGCCTAGTTAATTATTTGATTCTCCTTGTGTTTATGCCGATGAACAGTGGGGATGTCAGCAACTGCATTAGGGCAGAAGCAAAAAAACAAGTCCATCAAATATTGGTATTTAAACGGCTTATGGCCCTAGGCTTGTAAAAGTTAAAAATCAAACCTGTTAAATACACCAGTTTCTCTTTAGCATCGATCAACTGTACTAACGGATTAGCTTAGAACCCTCAAGTGAAATCATTTCTGGAATCCTGCACAGATCAAATATACGGAGCTATTTTAGCTGCTGAAAAACATTATGAAAGGATCTTGAATATTCAGTGTGATAAAGAAGCAAAAGTGGAAAGAGAGGGAAAATGGGCGAGAAAGAAACGTGCCTGGCAAGTTTATAACAAAGGATAAAAATACGAAGGGTGCTAAATATTGAACCCCCCCAAAGTGACCCCCCCCCCACACTCCACCAACGCATAAATTCTAGGCCCTAGCAAAAGGCAAAAAGGTTCCATGTTCATTATACCAACACTAATGATGATGTCATGATACTGAACACATTTGGGTCACAAGTAATATTTAGGGTTCACTTAATTAACCAAAAATTGCTGGCTGGTACACGCACGTGGCCCAGACAAGTTTCCCTTCATTGTAATCTTTGGGTCGCAAATTCTCGGTACCCTGTGAGCTGAATAGGTAGCTGAAAACAAAACGCGCAAAATTTTCAACTATATTACAATAAAAATGTGCAAACCAATTAAAGCAAGCGAACAATGAAGCCGGCCTCGTTCCATTCTGATAGTCAACTGTGTAAACGCTTCAATCCAGGACTGTATCGATGCCACACATGTCCCGGCGGTGAGGTATTGATCCAGAAGTTACAGTTATACCGTAATTTTCCATTATGATTATTACTAACAGAGATATCGTAAAACCTCGAGTTCAAGAGTGGGATTGTGCGTAACTTTGTGTTTTTGTACTGAAGTGGGACTTTGTTAGCGTTCCCTTGATTCAGGGTGAAGTTCAGGGATCTACTGCTGTCGAATTTGTAAAGACAATAATGCCTTCCACACGGAAGACTTCATATTCAGATAGATAGCACTGATACAGGGAAACCCCTATTTCACAATGAGCATTTTGCATATGTATATATATATATATA
>JAZGTJ010009510.1:3512-14640 GCA_036877575.1 Botia almorhae
GGTGTTTTTTTACAGTGACAGATGCAGGTGTTTTTTTACAGTGACAGATGCAGGTGTTTTTTTACAGTGACAGATGCAGGTGTTTTTTTACGGTGACAGATGCAGGTGTTTTTTTACGGTGACAGATGCAGGTGTTTTTTTACAGTGACAGATGCAGGTGTTTTTTTACGGTGACAGATGCAGGTGTTTTTTTACAGTGACAGATGCAGGTGTTTTTGTACAGTGACAGATGCAGGTGTTTTTTTTACAGTGATAGATGCGGTTGTTTTTTTACAGTGACAGATGCAGGTGTTTTTTACAGTGATAGATGCAGGTGTTTTTTTACAGTGACAGATGCAGGTCACAATAACTGGCAATAAAATTGCTATGTGCTTGTTATATACAGTTTATCAGTATACCTTAAATATACTTTTCAAAGTTGATGGCTACTGTTGATGGTAATATTCAGTCTGGTGTTCAGTTACTGTGAAACCACCAGTAGACCTTCATGTTCTAGTTGTCATATTAAAATTCCTTAAAATAATTCCAAAGCATCATATTAAATCACATTACATCCTAAATTGACCAATGATGACGAACACAAACATGGAAAACTCAAACAAATGTTTCAAACAAATGGGCAATTATTGGAGGAAATAAAGAGGATGGAAAGAGATTTCAGGAAAGACGGGCAATAACGAAAGAGTGAAAGGAGAGAGGCAAAAAAAAGACAGAAAATTCACAGTAGCAGTGGAAGAAAATCTGAGATGCTCTGAGCAGCCTAATATAAGAGTAAGAGAGAGAGAGAGAGAGGGGGGGGGTAAATGTGTTAGTAGCAACACAGCACATCTGTGAAGAAAAGCCAAGAGGGAGGAGAGAGGAGAAAAAAAGTGTTAAAGGGAGAAATGAAAGACAGGTGGAAGAAAATGCCATCACACCCTGTCAACATCAGCAACATCTCTCTCTCTCTCTCACACACACACACACACACACACACACGCAAACACACACACATGCACACATTCACACACACACACGCAAACACACACACACACACACACACACACACACACACACACACAGGGGTGTGTTTGTATTGTGATGAATTGTGCTGGAGGATGAAATTGTACATAATGCTGATAGATCACCACAGGTTTCATACACCCACAGCTAATCTAATCACATTATATCACACACACACACACACAGTAATGTCATGGCATCATTTCCTCTTTGATCTCTGCCAGAGCTCTAACCCTCACTGCATTCTGCTCTTAGGTCTCTGGAGATGTGGAATTAATTCCTAAATAAAAGTGGACCATCTTATCGTGCATGCATTAGCCTCGGTGATAGATCGCCGCGGCGATCATAAGCCGCAAAACACAATTTAATGAAGTCATTAAAGTACCATTAGCCTGGCTGCACCATTAGTCAAGCACACGCTGTATTGCGGTGAGAGAGAGACTGGCACCAGGAAATGAGTCTTTCTCCAGGTGTGACAGCATTTCTGTCCGCATGTGATTTTTACACAGCACACAACGACACACTTAACAATTTCTAATGACAACACAGACAGAACACAGTCTTTGCAAGTACAGAGTCAACACGTCTGGTTAAGTGTTTGCTCTCGCTGAAGAGACTTGACATGTGTTACAGGTGCAGTGCTCCTTGTACAACTTAGCACTTCCTCTCTGGCCTTATTCTACACCTGCAATAAATTCTTGATTAACTGAACTGAGACATGGTTCAAATGTATCATGTCTCTGTATGGCATTTGGTTAAAACATACAAACAATCGAACACAACGAAAATGCACACAAAAGACATGCCATTCATTTCTGTTGTTTACTAAAAGCTTTGTAGAATCAGAATTCAGCTGCTCACTTTTGTTTGTAACAACCCTATATGTCTCCCCCGAATGTGCTCCTCAACGGGGCAAAACCACATTTAAAATGTGTGCGTTAAATGGAAAAGATGTGCACTGTGTCATGACAAGTCAACATTTCAACGAATTTACCTCATTTAACCTTCTTTAACACGATTCTGTTGCTGTCTAGAAGGCACTGACATTTTCTTCAAGAAATGCAAATCTTGTTAAATAATGTCATTGTCACACTGAACTCTACTGTCAAACTAATGCATCAATACCCATAATTCCACACACATGTCTGCTTCAGCATATGTGTGTGTGTGTGTGTGCGACTCTCGGCAGAAATAATCTGAGAGGAGAAAATTAAAGGGCTGGCAGATCGTCCATCACAAAGATGAAATTCAATGAAATGATAAAAATGTCAATGTTTCCTCCCCCCTCTCTTCTTACCTCTATTTTTTCACAATCTTTCTCTTTAGCAGCAGGCAGATGAGTTGTGAGTCTAATGCATCTGTCAGAAAAGTGTGTGTTTTGCTGAAAATCTATGCGTGCGCTTTTTACTGATGTTGTGTGCGTTGGCATGTTTGCAGTAAGTGAAGGGCGAAAGTGGTGCTGTGCATCATTTTGTAAATGTACTGTGAGTCAAGAGGTGTGAATTTATATGAAGTGACATTAATGAAACAGTGTGTGTGTGGGGGGGGGTTGTTTAAGTGCATCTGTACTGTGATCAATCACATGGGCAGACAAAAAGCATATATCTGCCGATATTTTTTGCATTTCGTTTGCTTTCAGCTAAAATTATGTCATCAACAATCATATAAAGGGCGGGGCATGTGCAGAAGTTCCAACTGTGTGTAAATCTAACCAATTTTCTATGGCTGCAGATTCCACGTCTATAAAATCTCTTAGGATCATGTCCCGCTGCATCTCAAAATCAAAAATAATAAATATGCCTTTAAACAAACTTTCCCCTCAAAATGACATTCCTATAATGCAACACAACAGAGCCGCATTGTGTCAGTGAGCGTTCTCAGAAAGACAGCTGCTTTTTTCCCTCTTTTTTGGGGTTGAAATGAGCCAGACATGTTTTCATGAGATTTAAACTCATCTGAGTGTATTGCTGCTTGTCTCCAGCAGTCGTGATGTGTCAGTGTGTGTGTGTGTGTGTGTGTGTGTCATATCTCTGCTTGCTGTTTTGGCAGAAGTATTTTAACAGCGGATGAAACATTATTGATGGCTGACTCACATTCTTTGGACATTCCTACTTCCAGGCACTTCTGCAGCCGGCAGTACTGGCAGCGATTGCGCGTCACCTTGTTGATGATGCAGTTCTTCTCCCTGTGGCATGTGTACACCATGTTCTTCTGTATGCTTCTCCTAAAGAAACCCTGAGCATGAACAAACACACAATCAGCAGCGAGATACAGACATCTCCAGTCATGTGTCAGCTTACGCTGCGTCAAGCCAACAGTTTGACAACTGAAGAAGGTGTGTGGCAACAATGTGAATGAGGAATTTTGCAGTTGCCAGGGTGCTCTGTGTTGTTGCCAAACTGTTGCCAAAGTAATAAAAATAATAAAAATAATCAAACCTACAGCATAAAGTGTGATGCCAGCTCATGCCAGCTGTCAAGATGTCATTGTTGGTTACTGAAGGGTAAAGTGTGGAAACTGATATGGAATTGAATTTTGAGGCAACAATGTTCGGCTGTTGTCGACTCTACAATGTAAACATCTTTATCATCTCATTTTATGTTTGAACATTTAAATTAACGGCAGGCCTGACATTTTAACAAACTATATTCAGATTATAAGTAACACTGTTGATGTTGTTTAAGATGAAGATTGAAAATACCAGAAAAAAAAACAGCAACGACAATTCACAGGAAGTTTTCCAGCTGGCTTATATTATTGCGGAAGTTCTTTAGAACATTCCATGCATGTAGTCAATAGAATGGAGAGGAGGATGAATAGCTACTTAAATAATCCTTCATTATGACTGTTAGGATTAAACAAGCTTCTGTTGAACGCAAGTCAACATGTAATTCCTTATTTCATTTTTATTTTGGGGTGAAAGGTGACGCAGGTGTGTTTAAGACATGTGCTAGTATGAGTGTGTATCTCACCTTGCAGCCTTCACAGGCACTGACCCCATAGTGGTACCCTGAAGACTTGTCCTGACACACGAAACAGGGCTTATAAACACGAGGAGGAGGGGGGGGAGAGGGCGGGCTGGGGACGATCTCTTCTGAGCTTGTACTCTGAGTCTCTATAGCTGAGAGAGGGAGATTTCATACATTTATATACAAAGAATTACAAGAAATAGTTTCGGTTCTTCAAACTCAATTTTAAGCCATGTTAAACCAAACAAAAATGTGTCCCGGAGCTTTTTTTTAAATGATCCCTGATCCCAATCAGCATTCAGCGCTCGCACCCGCAGCGACGCAGAGACGCAGAGCAGCTGGTGTGCGATGGGGAACGTTACATGAGAGATCAAAGATACAGAAGGAGCTCTTTTGGATGAAAGCGTGTTCCCATCAGAGAGAGCCTTCACAGAACACATGCGGCATATTTGTGCTGCTCATAATTAGCTTATTATTACTTATCAAAACAAGAGCTCAACACTGTTCAACACGAGTCAAAGCAGTGACAGCACAGCACTGACAGGAGTCGAACAGATGCTGCTCTGATCCTGCACGGTTCTCCTGCTGTTTCCTGCAAACATCTTTCACTTTTCACCACTTCAACAAACCAATATTAAATAAGTTGATGTAAATGACGTCTGTTTTCAAATGGGTTAACAGCACGTTTATTAGATAAAGACATTGTTATGAATTCAAAAATTGGGGTGTTTTCATTATTTCAGTAATGACCATCTAACCTAATCCTGGTTTAACCTTTGACCACAGACTAGGACCATTTTTAACCCAGGGTTAAACATAAATATGTATATTTGGCATATATTCATATTTTACTTCGTAAATAACGCTGTGTGTGTTCGATATTAGCTTTTGTGTCTGTCATTAGTTTGCCATGGTCTTGAGAAGTGTAATTTTGCTGTCAGTATGTCAGCGTCTGAATGTATGTGATCTATCATCTTTCCTGACGTTCAATAATAAAATAAAATCAAAATCACAAGGCAGAAAAAGGTCCATCAGAACATGAAGGGCAGTTGTTTCATGTGGAGTTCACAATAGACTGACGTACAAACACTACATTATATAATGTGTGCGTGCACTTCTCTCTGTGTGTGTATTTGTGCGCGTGTGGTTTAAAAATGCGATGGGGGTATTTGAGGTAAATGTGTGTATATGTTCGCCGTTTTTGCTGTTGTGTGTGTGTGTGTCAGCTAGCAGAGGGCAACTGAACTTACAAGTGCAAGTTAAATTTAGAACTTCGCACACACACACGGAATAACTGCGGAATAACAGCATCCACAGACACACACATAACAGACCCACACACAGTCTGTCTTGCATGTTCCTGTCTGTCTCTCTGGGAGAGAAATGCTCAGACAGAAGTCCAGGAACAGGCTGATGGAGTGGGCTGACTCAGCCGTCCAGAGAGAACAAGAAAATAAGAGCAGAAAGGAATTAACCGGAACAGAACATGTGGATATGAGCAGACAGATAAGCACTTGCACACCACATTACTACTCATTAATAACAAATTCCTTTGCACTGTCTCTCTCTCTCTCTCTCTCTCTCTCTCTCTCGATGGGCAGTACTAGTGTCACTAAATAGAATTGCAAAAATAATGTTTTCAAACAGGTTTTCTTCCACCTGCCATTGGCTGTACAGACAGATAGCCCTGTCCCAAACCAGTGCCATTGGTTGAACCAGTGTTGCAGTGTAAGCTGTTTGAGATAAATTTTGATAGTGCCATGAGAGTGTTTATACTGAGAGAGAGGGTTGATATTGAGAGTGTTGAGGTACTTTTCATGGACATTCATCTTTCACTGGTATTATTTCATTCACTGTATATTAAGCTACAGCTGGTGATTTTAACATTGCATATATTTTACACATCAGCTTTAAGCCCTGAACGTCTTGGAAATCAGACATAATCAATATATCTGGATATTGTGGTTTATCCATCAACAAATAAAAGCACAAAATGTGCATAATTTGTCCTAATTATGGTTTTTTTTCACCTGGTAATTTAACACATTTGTCACATTACAGTGTAAAGCCATATGGTGCTGAAAACATCAAATCTTCGGTCATGACATACAGGGACCCTGTAAGCTCCAGTCATTTTTGGGCACTTGACATGTTCTACTGAGCGAGTATTATATTGCAACATTTACACCGCAGCCATTCATTTACATTTTTGATGCATGCAGATGTAACGGCTCATATTATTTTAAAATGAACCATCAAAGGAACTGGTGACCAGTCTGTAGAAGTTTCCCATCAACATTCATTTACATTTAATGCATTTTTAACTTAATGTAGTTTAAAAAAAGTACATTGAAATGTGTTGACTGCCTATTTACTGACTTAGGCTACTTTGTAAAAGTTATGCTTCACATGTAACGTAATATTTTAACAATTAATGTAAAGTGTGCATTTCATTTAAATATTTAGGAAAAATGTACCATACACACAAACAGAGGTTCACTTAATATGCACTGACCCTAGAGCTACCTCTCTCTCTCTCTCTCTCTCTCTCGGTTCAAGCTGAGGTAACATTTATAATGTTCTGAAGACCAACAAACAATGCAACTCAACCTCTGTTCTCCTCTTCATCTTTAGGAGCCTCAAACTCCTCCTTCCAGACAGACAATTTGTCTCCTTTTCTGTCTGTGGAGCTGTAATCGCTGGGTTATTTATCTGGGGGTTCAGGTCTGGGTCTGGGCTTGTTTAGCTCTCATTACGAGCGGTCCGAGGAGCGCTGGGAGAGGACGGGAGGGGTATTAATCAGATTTGGGTTGGTTAAGCCCAGCTTAAGTGTGTTAGCGGAGCAGAGACAGGCCCTACGGGACAGCTGTCTCACATACATACACTTATCTTGCTATTAGATTATATACTGCCTTGCAGTGAGAGAGTGGTTTGTGCTTATAGACCCAAGGCAATTCTTCTTTACAACATGATCAAACTGCAGTATCGTCAGAGACAAACAGAGCCCACCTTTCTGTGTCAAAAATAGATACATTGCCTTCATGCCATTTATTTAACAGAAGCTAATAAAACAGAAGAAAAAAAACATTTAAATGCAACAATTGCAGCTACTTGTAAACATGTAAGTCTGTATTGTTGTGTTGTTTTTTAACTGGGCCCAGTAACATATATATTACAGTAATAAGAAAATGAGAAAAGAATTTGGGCTGGGCGATATTCATAATGATTTGGTTGGTGATATAAATTTAAGCATAAAAATTGCTGTAATTTACTAATACTTTCATTATACTAACAATACTAATTATTTGACTAATTATTTGACAACATTAACTCATGTTGTCAAATCGACTGCTTGTGTAAAGTTCACTGAAGCCAAATTTTTAAGTTTTTCATGTATTAAACTGTTATAGTACAAATAAAGTAAATGTTGCTTTAATTTTTATTGTGTGGTTATTATCATTTTTATTTTATTTTAATATAATGTATTGTTAAATGTTTGCATATCTAAATAAAAGAGATAACATTTGATTTTTCTTGTGTTCTTAACTGTCTGATAAAAATGACTGTGACCAAAGATCACATTAGTACTTTATGTAATATTACAATTAAATCTCTCTCTCACTCACTCGTAACACCATGTGTTCATGCTGAGTGGAAGACATTACAAGACTCCCTACCTACACACACCTCCTGTTTGTATTAATCACACACACACCCATAACTGTATTCAATGCCTCTGGAGTCAGTTTGCATCTCTGTATCCGAATGTGTTTAATATGTTTTGACACTCTGGCTCAAATACAGCAAAAACAATATTAATGACTGGAACCTGCTTCTTATTGTAGCAAAACTGTTTTACTACAACCAGATCCATCAAGAACAGAGTTTAGTGATGACAAGACTGATGCTTAGCCAAGCCCATTAATCTGACACCATATTCGACCACTGTTTGACCGTAAGTTCTACCTTCAACTTCAAAATCTCCTCACAACTGTCTTTTCATAATAAACGATTTATGTTGTTACTTTGAGAGAACGTTTTAGAGACAGAGCTGTTAATGAATTCAAACGCCTGTAAACTAAAACCAAACACTTTCACTTCTGATCCTGTATCACTGATCTGCAGTCAGTACTGTCTTCTGTGATCAAGTTGTTCCGCTCGTCAGAGGTGGACATAAGGGCTGTATGTCTCCTACAACACAGTACAACCACACAAACACACACAGATTACAAACGCAGCGCTCACAGACACACAGCACTGACGTAAACTGGACTGTTCTGGTTTCATAACTACATAGCTACTTTCTCCCATTTTCGATGTCTTTGTAAAGGAAAGTAGGCCAATTATGTTGCAAATCAAAAAGCACTCAAAGCAGCTCTCCAAACCCTCCACTGCCTTTAATTATTTCCCATTCATTCTCCCAAACAGAGACGCATCTGTCTCCTCTATGAGCAAGTGAACAAATAGCAGATGAAGCATAGCAGGTCTAATGCTCATATGAGGGTCGGATAGCACAGAAAGGCTGTGGCCATGAATTATTGCTGGAGCGGACAGCTTTAACAGGAACAGTGCAGTAGAAATGGCCAGAGTCATTATTTAAACACAGTCCAAGTTTAGTAGTGTTTTTCTGACCAACAATGATGTCTGCGCTACACAGAAAGAATATTTCCATCATTGTTGCCAAAACAGGTCGATTATTCGCAGATATATAAATAAGGCAAATGATAAACGTATTTATTTGATAAAGTAACATCCTATTTCTCATACAATAACACTGTGGACTGACTCACTCTCCTGGCTGAACTTGTTCCAGTAATGATGAGGCCTGCACAGATTCTGCGCCTGCATTGTCCTCAGAAAACTATGAATTTCCGCAGAATGTAGCGGCTGTCATTGACAAGTTCACACCCAGCGCATGTTTGTGAGGAGTAGCGATGCTGTTGCCGCGACTGTATTCTAATGAAAGCGAGCACTAACGATCAATCAGGCATCAGATATTTGAAATGTCTAAAAAAGACTCGCTGCCGATGAGTGAAGGAAACGTCTCTGTTGATTACCTGAGGCAACAGACAGCGCTGGATCATTTTACATCCGATCTCCACAGAAACACAAAGGTGAATCGTACACAGCATTGTGAAAATGATGAAAATCCTTATAAAAGCCATATAATAATACGCGCTAAATTCATCACGATAACGCAGAAATAAATTGTATAGTTCAATTCAATGTGCTATAATATATCAATATAAACGATTATATTCTTTATATTATTATTAAATGTATATACTAAATATAATGATATAGTTTTGACAAGCACATTATCTGTTGCTTTAATTGAAGTTAGTAGTATAATTGCATCAGTTAATCACAAAGCTTCTCTGCAGCTCCTCCTCTGTGTTAATTGATGAACTGACCGGAAGCTGCTGTCATCTGCAGTTAAAGGCATCTTACAGACAACACTATTAATTAACCTTTCAAAGACTTTCAAAGGGACTTTTTTAGACAGGGAAGTATAATAGAATGTAGAACAGAGTTGGTCTTTAATGTGTCTGCTGATCTAATTAAAACAGGTTTAAAACAGTGTGCAGATTCCATCTGGCCCTGATGATGACTGCTGGTACGGTTCAATGGGGCAGCTGACAACGAAAGGGGTCACATGAAAACAGACAGAGGCCTCTCTCTCCCTCTCTCTCATTAATTAAATAAAGCAAAAGAGACTGACCCCATTCACCCCTCTGAACTATATTTCCCATCATGCACATCTCTCAAGGATAGAATGACTGAACATATGCACACTGTTTCAGAGGTCATGGGTTCGTCAGGGTAGTAAAAAAGGTGAACACGTGCATGTGTGTGTGCACACTCAAAGGAATTTGCCAGGATCAGACATCAATTTCCTGTATGAACTGGAGGTCTTTGAATTGCCCTCCGCACATCTGAACTGGGAAACCAGCCATTCCGGTGATGAGGGCCATCATATCAGCAGCCTGAGTCATCCGTAACGTGCTAACATACACACACAAATAAAAACCCAAACAAACACGCACACAATAATTCTGAACATTTCTGAGATATTGCAAGACGTCAGCAGTGTGATGCTAACACACATTGTTTTTTATATTTTAATGTGCAATAAACCCATTTACACAGTGAAAGATATCTGTAAGTGTGATATTGTTACGACAGCATGTAATTAGCTTTTAATGTAATATAGTTAAATAGCATGTTTGTGATTTGCCAATTTGGCAAACTTCTTTGCCAATTTGATTTAATGTATTTAATTTAATGTTTTGTTCTTTTAGAACAAAATGATCTTGATGAAACAGATGCAACATTTGGTTAAAGTTCACTCTTCTGTTACTTCCTGTTCTCAACCAATCATGTGTCAGCCTCCCTTAACAGACGTCATTCACCTCAAACAACAGATTCTGATCTTCTCTTCTGTCATCTTCTGTCAGTCAACTTCACGTGAAAGATTTTCAGCTGTGTAGTAGACAACTATATGTGTGTGTGTGTACAGCTTTGGCTATAATTCTGAGGGACATGTTTTTGTTTAGTGTCCATATGGTCATGCATAATCATGCATATGTCAAAAATCGAGCATATCTGTCCAGCCATTTGAAGAGGTCACACAATGAGAATGTAGAATAATCACAAAAAATTGAGTGTGATGGAAAACAATACCCTTTTTAGAGCTATTAAAACACATTTAACCAAATTATTACATTTGTTGCATTAACCAGTTTACCTGGGTCATGTGTTTAGGTTAAGACTTGCTGGTTTGTAGACAATTAATAATAGTTGATCATTGGTATATGAATGTCAACGTTTGCGTCCCCTCGCATACACACAGGCACCACTCACATTTTCAACTCTTTTGGGTAAACAAAAAACACCGATGACACATCTTGCACTCGGAGATGTATACCATACATTTTAATACAATATTTTTAATATACTATATTTACAATGTTTCTCTAAATAAATATTGTGTGTGTGTGTGTGTGTGTCATGTGAATAGGAAGCAGCACATTCCTTCAAACAGGGGCATGTAATCTCTCTGAAAACACACCTTAGCAGCGAGACAAGTCGACTATTAAAGATCAAGAGCGTCTGATCCAGACTGACCTCAGACTGATGACTACCAGCACTGACAC
>JAZGTJ010009511.1:0-19300 GCA_036877575.1 Botia almorhae
ATATCTTTCTCCACAGTCATGCAATTATATCACCTATATTAAACAAACCTGACCCTTATGTCCCTCATAAATGATATCTCAAATCATAATCACCTGGCATATGATTAAAGCATACAGGCTTATTGCAGGAGGGACTGAGCCATATCAAAGGCAGGAATATCACAGACACACACTTAGTGGTGGGCTATTTTGACCTGGGTCAGTAAACAAACACCTAACAACCAACCAAAACACCCTAGCAACCCCGTAACGGTCCACTAAGGACACCCTAGCAACCTCATAGTGAGGCACAAAAAGTCCAGGATAAGTGTTGATGTTTGGTAAACACTCTGGATCTGTACTGTGACGCTTTCATTGACTGGATCAGCATTAGATTGATCCTCATTAGAATGAAAGGATCAGCTAATAAAATGATCAGCTCATAGAAGGAGCAGCGAGGGCCTGTCAATATAAACACGGGAATATAAACCATATATATATATATATATATATATATATATATATATATACGTATTATACAGTAAGAGTTGAGTGTATAGAAAACAAATAATACGGCGGAGAGAGAATTTGATTAAAAATATTCTAATCTGAACAGCTTTTGACATTGTTGAAACGTCCAGTGGAGACTCATGTAAAATTACAAAAATCTTTTTTAAGAGACTATATGAAACGCGTGTAAATACACAGTCTGTCAGAGCAATGCAAATCGGATACAAACCGAGCGCCTTAAACAAATGACGTTTTTGTACCTTTCTTAGCAGTTTCAACACGTCGATGGCTTGTTCCACCTTCTGTTCTTTCAGCAGGGCTTGGATTTCCCGAACCCAAGCCACTCTCCGCACATATGGGCTGGGACTGGATTTACGCAGCATCCCGGGCAGCTTGTCCGACTTGAGCATCAGGGAACTGAACAGTAACTCTCCTCTTCCTCTCCTGCCAATCTGCGCGTCCCCGGAGCGCTCGAGATGTTGCCGTCCCCTCCGAAAAAAAGTCGCCTGGCTGTCCAAACTACTCTGCCTGGTCAGCTTCGATCCCATGTCTCAACTTTCCAATGTCTGTCACGGTATCAATCTTAACAATGTAACGCCGTTTCCTCAAGCACGCACAAACTAAACGTCACACGAGCTGGTGTAAACGCTGTTATTTACCGAGTGTACGACCATCATTGCACCTCGTCAGTTTGAAGTGCTTACTTTCCCCTGTAGTTATTAATAATGATCAACGCTATTTAATAGCCAGCGAATGAAATGATTTAAATGCTACTTTCTCCGTGTTTCTCTGGCCCTTGCGCTCCTCGGCTGTGTTGGTGTTCCTCCAGGCTTCCCCACATGCCACGCCCACCTCGTACATTGTCCAATCAACGCGTCCGATTCCCACATGTGTTTAATAACACAGAATCTCCGCGGCTCCGCCCACTTTCATCAGCTCAGCGTTTTGGTGGTGAGACTCACCGCTGCACCCCGTATTGCACGTACCGTATGGTCACTGTATTCTGTATCGCTGTATTAAATATACAGCAATAAAAATCCTACATACATATATTGGTAGTAATTTCCATGACATATGGTATCATACGAACACTTTTAAATTGACCATATTGAAGAATTCCTATATCTATATGTATGTATGGTATCTATGTATGGTTTCTAATATAAACCATATACAACAAAACCAGTAAGTAACTAGAAGCTGGTGAAAACAATCAGTAACTAGGGCAACGCAGGAGGAGCTAATGATGAACTAATTAACAAGAGGGGGACAAAGGAAACCAAGCCACAGGAAAACGTAACCTAAACGGGCCACCATGAATATAGTAATAATTTGCTATATCAAAGTACTATGAGAATATGACCTTATAGCGTCAATGTTTCACGGTACTGTGCATCACCAAATATTACAGTATACAATTACAACTGTGATTAAAATGTAATTAGTTTGCACATTATAAATTCCGATGATGAAAACTCGCATGGAACATCAGAGGTGATCATGGTCACCACACAAACACAGACCTCGAATACTCATACATCACTGGGCCTCAAATTCATTAGCTATTCATTTCTATTCATGAGTTATGGTAACTGAACGCATTGAGGAAGTATGTTAGACCAGCCAAACGATCCTGCGGTTAATCTTTCACCGTGACTAAGCGAATACAGTTTAATCGATTGCAACTTGAGCACTGGCTTAACCATTACAAGATTAAAACCGTGATCTCCAGTGAGACCGTAATAAAAGACATCTTTTGTTCTTAACGCTGTGAATTTAAAGATCAACTTCACATTACAGAACAGAGTATGTTTTTGCCACGGTAACCTGTGATCCATACACCTATGGCAATAAAACAATTACGAAGGATTGTGTGAGGTGATTTGTCGAGTGTGGTTAAAGTTTGATGGTCTTTATAGTTAGACATTGAAAGCTAAAGGTTTACAGCGTTGCCTCAGTCAGACACGACTGCAGATTGAAAGCTGGTCTTATAGGAGACTCCACAAGAGGCCCGTATATTATACTGGTATGTAAAATGCTTATGTACTCCAATATCTCGACGTACGTTAAACTCACCTGCCGTGAAATGAATGGAATATCAACAGAGTGTCGTATATTTACAGAAAACGCAAGAAAAAAAGCTATTTTAATATCAAAAACATCTTTTCGACGTCTTTTATGCGTGTGAGGCAAACAATATGAGAAAACAGTCTTTTATGGTGGAACACACACATTGAAACTCTTTTGTTGAGATTTGTAGGAGGAAATAACACAGTTTTCTCTTCTTCTCTTCTGTGTGTGTGTGTTTGTGTGTGTGAGAGAGAATTTTAGTCTTTTGTGTGGTGGGTTTAATTTTGTTGGCTACAGGCGCTGCAGGTTTCAGAGAGATGCGCTGCGGTTCGTTCCCACACACAGCAGTCTGACAGGATTTAATGTGGACAGTAGCAGGGCTTTGAAACTATGAAAAGGCGCTTTTTCAGAGAAGGATTTTACTCTGTAAAGGGCTTTTTATTCAAAGTTCTCAAATTATAGATGCTGAAATCATGCTGCCTTCGGCAGAGCTGCATAAAGTTACATGAAGCAACATAAAATGTACAACAAGAAAGAGCCGGTCTTCATTTATGTGACTTTTCTAATGCTGTATAATGCATGTTTTTCTCTCACTCAAATAATACAGAATTGGGAGTTGATTTACATGGAAATGGGAAAGCTTTAAGCAATATTGATCCAATGAGGGATTCATGACGAGCGTTTTAAATAGCAGAATTCTGATTATGTACGAACTGATACGTTTTAGATTCTTGATTAGCCGCAATCTTCCTCAGAGGAACGATAACAAGCAAATAACAGTCGAATTAGAGTAGATTAGAATTTCATTGCATGCTTTCTGAATGCATT
This sequence comes from Botia almorhae, assembly GCA_036877575.1. Lineage (NCBI taxonomy): Eukaryota > Metazoa > Chordata > Actinopteri > Cypriniformes > Botiidae > Botia > Botia almorhae. Next base: position 3,388 of record JAZGTJ010009511.1, read on the forward strand.
ATTATATGGCAAATATGCCCTGACTGTGTATTTAGCGCTGAAGCAGGAAATGCTGTGACTGTCAGATACACTTGCATCCTTTTTTTGTCTATGAAAATAATTTCTGTATTCTGCTTCATAAATGATGATGGGTAACATAATGTTATGAGCTGAGGAAAGGGTGCAGGTTTTTGCTTGAAAAATGCGCCTCGCATTATATAACCACTGATTGCAACATTAATATGAAGTTAATATGTCTAGGCGATAGTTGTGGGTACAGACTGTGCAGTGAGAACGGATGTGTTTTCATGTATCTTATCTGTAGCACGCACAGTCTATTCTTAGGTCTAGTTTGTCCACGTTGAACTGTTTCTGATTCTTAATCAGAAAATGATGTAATCTGTTTAAATTTGTTTACATTTAAAAGACATTACATCCAGTTTTATAGAAGGATGTGAGTCAAACTCTAATCAGATCGTGATATCAGAGCTCTTGATGATATTACAGCTTTACAGGTGCAGATAAGCGTTCATAAAAATGTCAAAGTCCATGATCTAAGGAGAAATGTGATGTTTTGTGTTGTAGGACAATGGTGCAGAAATCTGTTGTGGTTGGTCTCGTGATGCTGCTGCTAGCAGCAGTCGGCACATTTCTAGCCGTATTTTTTTCGGTGCGGGGTAAGGCACTGTCTCCCGAACCGGGACGGGGCTACTTTAAGGCGGCAGTAGCAGCAGACTCCGGGACGTGCTCGGATATTGGCAGGTTTGAGTTTTTCAGTAACCAAAGTCTGAAAAGCGTAGCTTGAAACTAATTTATTATGCTCAAGATACATCAGAAATGATACTATTGTAAAAAACCTGCTGACAAAAAAGCAAAGGACTCAAAGGTCCTCATATTTGTTTATTTTTGGATGCAAGCTGGTCTTCAAATGCACTGTCTGTGTGCCCTTCAGGGACATTCTTAAGAAAGGTGGTTCTGCCGTCGATTCGGCCATTGCTGCTCTGCTCTGTGTGGGTTTGATGAATGCCCACAGCATGGGCATCGGTGGAGGACTCTACTTCACCATCTATAACACTAAAACAGGTATCAGCTCACCTTCACCTGTCTGATCCCACATGGTGTCCAAACACACCAGCCTGCAGGGTCTGTGTGTCTATAATGAGCCTATATAGAAGTCTATACAGAGCTGATGTCTCTATACGCTCCTAAAAATAAAGGTTATTAAAAGGTTTCTTTACAGCGATGCCCTGCAAGAACCATTTTTGGTTCCCCAAAGAACCATTCAGTCAAAGGTTCTTAAAAGAACCATTTCTTTCCTACCTTTTTGAAGCCTAATGAAAGTTTTTACATGACTTTTGTGAAACAGAAAGGTCCTATGGACGTTAAAGGTTCTTTATGGAACAATACAGCCAAAAATGGTTCTTCAATGGCATTGTAAAGCACCTTTATAGTACAGAGCTGATTAAAGTCTTTACTTCTCTACAGGGAAAGTTGAAACCATAGATGCACGAGAGACCGCCCCTGCAAATGCAACCAGAGACATGTTTGGGAACAGTACGGACCTTTCTCAGAATGGTATCCATTAACCACATAACAGAATCATTGTTGAAACAGGATTTACACCACGAGTAGCCTTGTGATCCGATGCCAAAGTGTGATAAACATCGAAAACTATAAACACAATCCCAACAATCAATAACTCTGTGAACATGCTTTTCATAGGATTAATGTTGCACTGTATGAGCGGAGCTATTAAACCGTATCTCAGCTGAGGCTGCGTGCACATGGTGGCATGTCACAAGAACGTATGATCAAATAAACGGCACGCAGAGCTGTTTTGAAATTACATTTGGATGCAGATGCATTGTGGGAAATTCCACTTATACTATGTCTACTTAACACAGTGACGTTATTGTTAGTGGAATGTTTCGAAAACAGAATTTGTTCATAGAACGTTCAAAACAACATTTTAAAGTTTGTGTTACATAACGGAAACCTTAGGAACATGTTCTTACAACTTAATATTGTTATCTGGGATAGCATTGCGGGTTTTATGACTTTGTTTTGTAATTTACCATGTACCAAAACAAGGGCTGTGTGCTGTTTTAAATCTGTTGGTGGTCTGAGGTAGTAATAAGCCCTTTGGGGTCGTGTGTGTGATAAATTTATCAACAGGTGGTTTAGCTATCGCAGTTCCTGGGGAGATTCGGGGGTACGAGATCGCACACAAACGCCATGGCAAGCTTCCATGGAGAGAGCTGTTTTTACCAAGTATAAAACTGGCACGATACGGCTTTCCTGTGGGAAGGGCTTTGGCCAGTGCCATTAACTCAAACAGGGTAGCCATTATGAATGACCAGACTTTATGGTAGGAGCAAATGGATATTTTAATGTAATATAATATTACCTAAAGGTGCACTAAGTCGTTCTTTATTTACTATATTTATTTTATTACTTTAAATATTTTTTTACCTCACGTGGTTATTTCATGTCTGTGGTCTTGGACTTTATACTGACAATGGGGGTTAGTCATGTGACCTTACGAGTAACACCTAACTGGGAACGTTCTTAGAATGTTGGCTAACATTCTCTCAAAGTTATCCAAAAGGTTCCAGCAGCAACATTTGTAGAATGTTATTTTACCATTATATATCATATCAAATATATTAAGTTGTTAGTGGAACATCTACACACTGGATATTCCTAGAACTTTGTTACTTAATGGAAATGTTAGGGAAACGTTTTTACGCTCTAAAATTGCTAGCTGGAATGGCAGCCATTTCATGAAAGCGGCCGACTTTTTCCTACACCTTAACAAAATGACTTGTGCACCTTTAAAAATTATATTGTATGTCTAAAATGTTATAAAAACCTTTAGCTTCTAGATAACAGGTTCTATATTTAGCTTCTGATCATTTTTTGCTTTCTAAGTTCTGTGTTCTGCAATTCCACTGGCAACATCCTGAAGGAAAACGACACCATCATCTATAGCAAACTGGCTGACACTTACCAGCGCATAGCAGACAAAGGGCCCGATGAGTTCTACACAGGAACGATTGCGGAGGACCTTGTGAGGGACATCCAAGCTGCAGGTTCTGTCTTATTATTTCATATCAAGAAGGTGCACATTGACCCAATCAGATGCAAAACAGATGTGATTTAGCCATCTAGAACATGCTTTTAGCCAATATTCTTTGCTGGTCTTAAAACAACGTTCCTGTCAAACATAAACCTGAATCTAAACTACACAAAAATCAGAGAGAAATGATACATTTGTTTCATTTGAATGCTGTTTTAAAGGATAGTTCATCATTTACTCATCCTCATGTCATTCCAAAACTGTATGTCTTTTATTCTCTGTGGAACACAAGAAGATATTTCCAAAAATTCTCAGTGGTTTTGTATTACCATACAAATGTCTTCTTTTATGTTCCCCTGGAGCAAAAAAGTCATACAGGTTTGGAACGGTAAGGGTGAACTATCCTTTTAAATCCTTCCAATAGAAATATGTAGAAATAGTGAAATCACAAACAAGATGTCTTCCGTTTATCAAAAATTGCTTTTATACAATAATGAGATTAAATGGAGAACAAATGGAGACTTCTGTCTAAGTCTCCTCTCTGGACTGTGAGGCGTACAGCAATGTGTCACATGCCAGACATACTTGACTGCCCATCGCGGCTGTGAAAGGTGCTAAGCTGTGCAGTCGCTAAGCATCTGTTGTGACAGAGAAGCTGCGCTCCATTGATTTCCAAATGTTCTACATCTGACTGATTCCTGCAGTGCTGTCAACAGTTTACCCCACACAGAGGTGTTGAAGGATGACACACAATTGGTTATTAATGAGTAAACCGCTAACTAGGTTTGATCCCCTCTAAGATGCTGAGCGTCATGCGTCATCCGGGCGTCTGTGTCGTGTGTTTGTTGTAGGGGGGATTATAACTCTGGAGGACCTGAGAGATTACAGGCCTGTGCTGGATGAGAACCCCCTCACTACTAAAGTGGGCGACTACACGATGGTGACCCCGAACGCTCCGGCCAGCGGACCGGTTCTCACGTTAATACTCAACATCCTGAGCGGTAAGCGGTAACAGGGTACAGCCGCCCCTCACGAAAATTAACCACGATTGTATTACATTCGTTATAGTTCAGATTTGTGTAACCACAAATTCACAAGCGCTAAGCATATGCGCTAAGCATATTTTTACTAAAATGTTGTATTTACTGAAGTTTCACTAAAATAACATCATGTTTACTATTTGCTAAAATAGGATTAGCTGAGTGTATCCTATACACTTAAATATTTATAGTAAGGCTACATGATATCGAGGAAAAATGTGGTAACTTGCTAAATATTGCGATATTCGTTACGATAATGCTTTAATTCTGCAGAAATATAAAAGTATTACTTAATATCACAGAACTTGTATTCCTGTGACATTGTTTTTTGGAGTTAGCAAAATACAAATGGGTTGCTAACACTATTCTGAAGTAGGGCTTCATAACTCAGGGGTTAAAAGTGAAGCTAATCCACTTTTAAAATTTCACAAAGTGTTAATCCACAATTTGAAGCAGACTTTACACAAGTTATGAAGTTAAAAAAGCGCTTAAATGACCCAAAAAGAGCTTGTACTCATTACACCGTTAGACTTTACCCTTCTATGTACAGATTTTAAAGGGGGAAGCGATCATCCATTTGGTTTCTGCTTACAAAAGAACCATTAGTCAGCAGAGGACGAGACTTCTAATGTCTAAAGTTTTCCCTGTTATATGAGCTATTAAAATCCCTCCACCTTTTATTCTGCTATGCCTGTCCCCCTGTCCTCCACACCAACATTAACGTGGGTGGTTTGCCACTAATTGGACACAAACCAAGCATGGAGAAATCCATGCAGCCAGCGTGCTCCGACCCTTTTCTTTGGGTTCCAGCAGCAGGGGATACAGTGAAGCAGCCTGTCATCTGAGATTCATCAGCCTTACTTTCTAAAGCCGAGCTGGGCACTTTCCCGGCTCTGTGTTTTGGTCTGCAGACACCCACTCTGCGGCTCTACTGATGAGATACTTAGTCATTAATGCTGACGGGCAGAGCAAGGTTGTCGATAAACACTGTTAGCACTTGTTTTTCACAATTTATTTGTTAGTTATGAAACCTTTTCCATGCAGAATCACAGATAATTGTTTCAATTATTTCAAATAGACGTGTCTGGAATCAGTGCCTGAAACTATCTGAGAAGTTTTCAGACACCAAAACTGGGTCAGTTTTTTCTCTTTTGCGCAAAAATGTGAATCATTTACTCACCCTAATGTTGTTCCAAACCTGTGTTGCTATTTTTTTTGTTGCCACGACGCAGCTGTTTTGTAGAATATGCACGCTGCACTGTTCTATATAATGAGACAAACATTTCCATAAAGGTGACTGTTATTTGCCTTCATATACGAAAAAACAGTCATGCTGTCATACGAAATGTATATAGTTTTGGAAAGACATGAGGATGAGTAAACGATGACAGATTTCTTTATTTTTGGATGAGCTGTTGTTTACTGTAAAAAGATCTTTTCAGCACGTTGAGTGACAGGTTCAAATAATAACCCTGTCCGCAGACGGGTGATCATATAATGCAGTGAATGAATCAAACTCTTAGTCTCTCTCATCCAGGTTTCAACTTCAGCTCAGACAGCGTCTCCACCACCGACAAGAAAATACTGACGTATCACCGCATAGTAGAGGCGTTCCGATTCGCGTACGCCAAGAGGACGGTGCTGGGGGACCGAAGATTTCTTAACATCACTGATGTAAGTTGGGTCAACACAGTCATTGTTGACTTCACAACTGTGAAAAACAGAAGGACTGTTGTCGATTATAACAGATGATATTTTGGAGCTTTAAGTGGATGGGACCTTCATGTCATGACTTTATTTCTTCTGAGGAACACAAAACAAGATGTTTTTGGAAGTTAGTAGGCAAACAACAGTGGCACCCATTGGCTTCCATTGTATGGACACAAAACCAAAATGTGTTATACTGTACCAGAAAACGTTTATAGCTTCATGCTTCATCGAAATGAATTTGCATATATTATATATATTATATATCCTATATATATTAAAACTGACACACCACTAATCACAGAGGATAAATTCTGTGCTGTTGATTGCTTCATTGTATGTTCACCTTTTTGATCAGCTGCTCTTTAGAAATGCAGATTATTGTGCCGCTAGCAGTAATGATGCTTTTTACCTCCACTATCTCACTGTCTCACTGTCTCATTGTCTCACTGTCTCACTTTCTCATTGTCTCACTGTCTTACTGTCTCATTGTCTCACTGTCCCACTTTCTCACTGTCCCACTATCTCACTGTTCCACTGTCTCACTGTCTCATTGTCTCACTGTCTCATTGTCTCACTGTCTCAGTTCATCCAGAACATCACCTCAAAGAATTACTCTGACACAATCCGCCAGAAGATCACAGACAACACAACGCACCAGGAGAGCTACTATGAACCTGAATACTTCATTCCGGACAATCACGGCACGACGCATCTGTCGGTGGTGGCGGAGGACGGCAGCGCTGTTGCGGCCACCAGCACAATTAATCTATAGTGAGCGTTTACCACCTCAAACTTTCAGAATCATCTGTATATTTTCTTCTGAACGGTTGCTAATAGTTTTTTATCAACTGTATCCCAGCTCACAGGGAACGTTCTCAGAATGTTATTAAAAGTTTTTTGCAGTAACGTTAGTAGAATGCTTTTTAACATTATATATGTTAAAAAGCAGTTTCAAAATGTTACAAAAAATAAAAAAAATGTTTGGATAGTGTTCTTATCACCAAACAATAATGCTAATATAATGTTTAAAAACTGGATGCTTAAAACGTTTCTAGAATATTTAAAATAATATTGTAACATTTTCGTTATGTAATGAAAACATTAGGGAAATGTTTTTACAACCTAAACTGTTGTTGGCTGGGATTCAGTAGCATGTGTATGCATTACTAATTGCACTGCTCTTCATTCTGTCTCTACTTTGAATAAAGTGTGAAATTTCGGCGCAATCAAACGAAGATGCAAAAATAATGGAGATGACGGGAATATTATAACAAACAAACAAACCACTCTCACTGTCTCTGCAGTATATAGTGTTTACTGAATACTGCCCACATTATGCAAATTTACTGTATGCATGAAATACCCAGAGCACCTACATCTACACACAACCTACATCTGCTCAAATGTCCACAGAACACACTGCACACAGTACTGCTGTGCCCAGAAAACAATACATCAACTTCACTTTGTGTTCCCAGCGTGTCACATGAACAGGAAGTGATGTCAGACACAGTTTTTCAGTGTTGTTTTTTTTTGAGTCATTTATTGATTAAACTGTCAAACGTTGAGATATTTTACACAAATTTAATTAAAATTGCAAAAACAAAACAATTATTACAATTGAACAATTATTACAAAAGAACAATTATTTTTATGATGGCAGCTGGATGCCACTCGCGTGCAACCTGATGAGGTCACGTGAAAACAATCTGGCTGATTATTGTTTCTCGTTTAACGTTTAAACGTTTCTCGTTGCATAATCTCTACATTTTCACTTACTATTTAAAAAAAATTTAAACCTTTTTTTCTTTTGAAAATGACACCACTACCTTTTATTTCTTTCTGTTTCTTCAGCTTTGGCTCCAAGTTGATGTCAAATTTGACAGGCATTATATTAAACAACGAGATGGATGACTTCAGTTCCCCTCTAATCACTAACAACTTTGGAGTTCCTCCTTCGCCCAATAACTTCATTGTTCCACGTAGGTGAACGTGACAGCCATGGGCCACAGCTCATAGCTACTGTTATCTGGGAACACATTTTAGTGAGCCACATCTGACCCTGATGCTCATAATGGTGTAGTTGCCACACCTAGCAGCAGTGACTAACTACCCATGCTAACCAGCTGAACCTGGTTTAAATTGTTAATTGTTGCATATAGTACATTCTGCACCGTATGAAATAAGCTAATATTACATTCCAACTTTACAGGATAACTTTAAAAGAAATTTAAAGATTCTGCTTAATTAAAACATTTGTTAACATTGTTTCGTGTCTTTGCTCAGATAAAAAGCCCATGTCTTCTATGTGCCCCGCCATCCTGCTGGACCAAAACAACAAAGTTAAAATGGTGGTCGGGGGTTCCGGTGGAACCAGGATCACCACAGCTGTAGCCCAGGTGCTAAAGACGCTCCGTTCTTTTGTAAACTGCACCTAGTTTCCAGCGAACAGGAAACGTTCTCAAAGCATTGGCTAATGTGCTCTAAACGTTCTCTCAAAGTCATCAAAAAGGTTCTTGCAGTACCGTTAGTAAAACTTTTTTAACGTTATATATCATATTTATCATAAATGTTAATCTTTAGTTGTTAGTGGAACATTTTAAAAACGTTACGGAACAAGAAATGTAATATAATGTTTTTATAACCAAACGTGTTAACAGAACATCTAAAACTGGACATTTTGAACAGCCCGGACATTTTCAAAATAGTGTTTTTGATTTTTTTTAATACTGAATGGAAATGTTTGGAAAACGTTCTTATAACCTTACATTGTTAGCTGTGTTCCACCTTTATGAGCTTGTGTAACAGGTGTGCTTTTGTGCAGGTGATCCTAAACGCACTGTTTTTCAATTACGACCTGAAAAAAGCCGTCAAAGAGCCGAGAATTCACAACCAGCTCAGTCCCAACACCACACACGGAGAGTCCGACTTTGACAAGGTGGGTTGTGTAATGTGTGACATCATTTCACAGTCTGCTAAGATAAGATACATACAGGATAAGATATCTGCTCAGATACGTACAATACATACATACATATTATCTGTGCTGTAGGTAAAGGGTTTAAAAGCATGTTCTAATGTTCTGTGCATCACTAAATAAGTGAATCTCGTGAAAACATGTCCGGTGTCCTTAAAGGGATAGTTCACCCAAAAATGAAAGTCATTTTGTCATGTCATTCCAAACCTATAAGGTTATTTTAATTATGCGAAGATATTTTGAGAAATGTCTTTGTGGTTTTGTGTCCATGCAATGTAAGTCAATGGGTGCCACTGTTGTTTGGTTACCAATTAGGTTCAGAATATCTTTTGTGCTCCTCAGTAGCAAAAAAGTCATACCGGTTGTGTGGAATGACATGAGAATAAGTAAATGATGGACGAATTTTCCTTTTTTTGAGTGAACTGTCTCTTTAAGAAACATGTCTCCTCCCCCATCATTTTGATTCATATTCTTGACAGGTTTTGTGAGATTCACACCAATATGTTTTAAAGAGATTTGATCTACTGTCTGTGTCTCATGGTGTCTGGTTGTTCTCCGTACACGTGTGGTTTTGACTCACAGGTCATTATGGACGGTCTTGCTCAAAAGAACCATGTTACAGTGTTGAAATCCTCACTATCTGTGGTGCAGGCCATAGTGCGGTACAGTGAGGGGCTCAGTGCTGAGTCAGACCCACGCAAGGGAGGCTACGCAGCTGGGTACTGACACCCGACTCAGCATGTTACTATGGAGTGGAACACTATTTATTTCTGCAAGTAAACGTGTTTGGCATTCGATTATTATGTTCACATCAAGGCAAGTGGAATGTTTGCAGGACTAATCTGGAGCCTCTCAGGCGAGCAGGTTTTAATCACTCTAATGTTGAAATACTCATTTTAACGTCCCATGAGTATGTAGCTCTACCCAGAGGCGCAATGACCAAACATCAAGCAGCATCGTTTATGAAGTTTAATCACATAAACGGTCCTTAATCAAACTTTCATACTTTGATTTTATAAAGATATATGTTAGTGATTCTGCATCAGACAGAAACCCAAACTGGTCAATTGTTTCATGTTCTGAGAATGTACCCTGTTAGCTAGGTGTGCCATACATCATCATATCTGTTTACACTAGCATTTTCTTAACTGTTGTGTAATGAATGATTCTTTCTGTACAATGTAAAACCGGGTTCAAACAAATTCACGAATATCGCAACGTGAGTTTTAACACCGGCCCTGTCGCTGTCACGTCATCTCCACAACTCACACAGTATCAGGATGAAGAGTGGAGCATATCTCAGCATCTATGAAAATAAAGCTCATTTACACAACAGTTCAGGTGTTGATGATGATGTGCTGTCTCGTATTACAACCGACGTTAAAGTGCTAAATGTGTGAATCCCGTTCTCTGCTTCATGCGAGTGTACGGTCACGGTTCCAGTCTCGCCACCTCTTCATTTGCCAATATTTTAGTCCAGTCGTTTTGTGCTTTCAGGGGCATTTGTTCCCATCGGGTGGCTCTGAGGGCTGTTGGGTTCGTGCTGATAGGAAAAGGTCACGCTCTTTTACAGCTCTCTGATCTCCCATAGGGGCTGACAATAAAGCCGTGTCATGTGACTCCTGTCTGTACAACAGCACCGCCAGCGTCGTCGAGACTTTGGGTCTAATTTTTAAGGCGGAACACAGTTGGGGATCAGACAGTCCGGACTCGTGTGCAACTCGTGAAAACGAGCGAGATGCTCAAGCGATCACACCTTCACTTTACAAGTGGAGTTCTGATAAAAGGGCTCAAAAGTGTATAATATGACCCCTTACCAGCTAACGACGTTGTAAGAATGTTTCGCTAATGTTTCCAGTAAGCAGGAAAAACAAACATTTTCCAGGAATTTGTAGAAGTTCTAAAAAGTCCCAGGTTTAAGACAACATTCATGCTTGATTATAATCACGATATTCAAACATTTGTTAATTCTGTCACTAATGAAAGATTGACCATCAAAGATTAACACACAGCCAATGAAAAACATTCTTTAAAAAAGGTATTTATACAAATGTAAATACGAAAAGGTACATATGAATGCTACATAGGAACACAGGAAATGCAAAAAGAAATGCTGAATTATTTACCTCAGGTTAGCTGTCAAAAAACGCACTGCATGATGGCATAGGACCGGGGCTAGCTGTCATACATTTAACTTAACTGAATATTTTTAAAAATCAAAACAAACACCATTTCTCTACAGTTATTGAACATTCTCACTGTTATTGCCTTGGCTAAAAGATACAGTTCATGTTGAAAACCATTTAAAAACAAAAACAATTTATGCGAAAATTGATAAAGGTAACACAGAAAAACATGTCATTGATGCTTTGACTCCTACTGTTACAGTTTTTAAAACAGTCCTTGAGAATTGTTTCATGTTTTCCACGTGACAACTAGCCCCTGATGTACTCTACATTCAAAACCCAAATCACTCTCAAATCTTACTGTAATCGTCTGTTGTAAGAGATCTTACTGTATTTGTCTGTTGTAAGAGGGCCTCAAAAGTGGACACGGAAGGACACAATGTGCAATCCTGTACACATACGTGCATGTCTATAGGCACCTACAGGGATCGCAGCCCTCCCCAAACACCACAACTGACCCCAGATCAGCAGCTGACAGGCAGAACCAGAGGGGCATCAGTATCCCGCCGGCCTGCCGTGCTTCCTAGTGTCCGATACGGCACTGATACAGCGTCCTTCTTTTGAGACGCTGTTGACCACATTAAAGAAGTACGGATTGTCCTCCACGACGTGTCCCAATTTCTTCATCGCTTCTATAGCTGCCTGTGAACAATATTACCACTTAAAACTCACATTTGATTACCTGTTACAAAATCATGATTATAATCAGTGACCGGGGGCGTTTCGAAAGCAGACAAGAGCGACGAATGAGCAATTACAATCAGCGCGGCAGTCATGCTAAAAACCGGGATTTATGGGATTGCGACTTGTGATGAACTCCAGAATACTACAAACTTCAAAGAACTTACCTTGTCATATCCACGCTCAAAGTTGACCATGTTCTTAGAAGTCACAAATGCTATTTTAGCAGCGATGGATTCGTTGAGACTCATACCAAACCACAGGTGGTTCATAATAGACTGAAAGAGAGTAAGTGAGTGAGAGAGAGAAAGAGAGAGAGAGAGAGAGATAAAAAATATGCTTCCATTAAGGGAAGTCTATGAAGAGTACTCTGGGTTATTTTCAACCTAATGTCTATCCACCTGTAGCATGTTGTTGACTAAAACAGACAATGAATCGAACGCGTCTCTTAGTGCACAGAGGAAACACATTTACTGTCCTCAAAAGGACAATTTAGAGAATTTTAGAGCTCAAGCAGTAACAAACATTATTGTACGGAAAAATTAATGTAAGTGCTTTAACAAAATATATGAGCAAAACATTCTGGCCTGCTTGCCTGCCAGGTGTCTTGTTCGTTAGGAGATGAGCACATAAACCAGACACATAAACTCGCTTGACATACAGCTGAACAAGTAATTATATTTTACCTACATAGTTTTCAACAAATCTTAGTGCATGATGTTTAATTTAAACGATCTTTTGCAGCTAAGGTGAAAAAGACTGCGAAACTAAATTGTGCTCTGACGAGTCGCCGGACACACAAAGTTCTGACTGCAGCTCACCAGAGCCATGGCTGTAGTGATCATACTTCCTCCTGACCCACCAATTACAAGCGTCTTCTGCTGAGACGTGGACTGCAGGATGGATGGGGCCATAGAGGATGGAGGTTGCTCACCTGTAGAGAGAGAAACACAGGCTGGATGTTAATAAGAAGGTCCACGTGTGTGTAATGTAAAGTGTTTGGGAACCGATCTTTACCCGGCATTACAGTATCTGCTCGGCCACAGAAGTCAGCTAGCTCGTTGTTGAGGATGATTCCTGTTTTTGGAGAATAAATGGATGATCCAAACCTAGAAGGAGAACTCGATGATAAATATTTTAAAGTGTATTTGGCTCCGAAGGGGTAACAAGCACCTAAACATTTATTTATTAAGTGCAAATAATGAAACGACCGCAAATGGCTTCAAAGGTTGAATATAATGTACAGGTTATTTTTGTCAGCTTTTGTAAGTACACAAATCTAATATCTAATATTTAATAGGTATGAACTAAAACATCAAATGTTCGTTAGTTGTTTAATATAGAAAAGCACAACTTTGAAACAATTTGTAGTGCTGTAACGGGCTTTGCTGAGCATGCGCTGTAGAAGTTTCTCACATGTGGTTGATGGTGCTGGTGACTGACACAGCATCGCCATCTGCTGCTATCACTGACACATGCGTCGTGCCAAAGCGCTCCGCTGACGGCGTGATGTTGTAGTAGGAGGCGTCGTGGACGGAGCCGTCAGTGATCAACGCCCTGATCCGCTGGGTAAACTTTTCTTCTGTTATGTATGCCATCTTACAGTACACACACACACACACACAATATATTCATATATAGTGTGCAGAATGGTCCGTTCACACAAAAACACGTTTTTATTTGCGTTTGTCTGCATTTGTTATTAAATTTCTTGCGTTGCGACGCGTCTTGTTGCTATTTGAGCGTCACCTGTCATGAGCGTCGGGTTTTAAAGACGCTGGGTCAAGTTAAAAACTGTACAAATATCTGCGTCTAGCACATGTTGACCCCAGTGTAAACGGCCCTAAATCAAGTGTCGAAATCTGACCCCCGTTTCTCCAATTAGGGTCGCAGCGTCCTCAGTGTATGATCCGATCAGAAGCAGGGGAGTCAAAATCTCACGCCAAGTCACATTTTGGAATAAGGCCAGTATGCAACATGCCACAAGAAGCCAAAATCTGTTTATACTTTTTGTTCATTATATTGCTAAATCAAATCAAACGTCTCATTATGTTTGCTTTGATTGTATGCTTCGTTAACAAACACACTTGTGTGGCCTTCGTAAATCTGAAATCTGGCGCTTCATTGTATTTGCTGAACCCGTGCTGACCCCCAGTTTTATTATGTTTATCAAAGCCAAAAACAGCAAATATGACAGGAACAAATGAAGGGATGTGAGAAACATTGATGTTGTGTAATGTTTATGATAATTTTGAAAAAACCGAAGGAAAGAACTGTAGTATTACTAATTCTGCAGGAGTCTTACATCTCTGGAGCTGAAGAATGGGTCTCCAAGGTTTCGCTTTTGTCCGTTTGCTAATTTAGCTGCCTCTAGGTACCGATGCAAAGTAACGTTTTTCTGGTCTCCTTTGATAGAGGCCGGAGAGAGACCGAACCCTTAGGATAAACAAATGGATACTGAATATTCATGAGTAACAGCTGTTTTAGTAGTTCATCCTCTGCAAAAACAGACAGTCAATTTTTCATTTTACTTTTCAACTGAGATGTTGAAAAAAAGGTAGGCCCTGCAGCAGACCTACCGTGCATAAGTTGGAGGATAAAGCTGAGGGTTGCGCCCCCCGCTGGCGGAGGAGGGAAGTGCATTTTGTACTCCCCCAACTGAACTGACCATGCATCACTGATTCTAACCTGGAAAGCTTTTAGATCTTCCAATGTTAACACTCCACCTAAATAACAACACAAAACTGTATAAATAAACACATCTGCCAAAAATAACAGTGTTTTCAGATTGCAATTGTAAATTGCATGTATACAAACGTGCAGCACCTGCAGCTCGCACATCCTGTATCAAGTCTTTGGCAATTTGTCCCGTGTAGAAAGCATCTGCTCCTTCTTTGGCGATAATTTCCATGGTCTCTGCCAGCTTAGGGAACCTCAGGATGTCCCGCGGGCCAAGAACTGTCTTGTTCTTGTGACAAAACAACTCACTAGAAAAACATGTGCAGACGTGTACAAAATTAGCCCGAATAAAAACAGTTAAATAACTTCAGATGCTCAATGCTTATCCGCAGCCTATGTGCATTATTGTAAGAGACTAAAACTAAGAGCATATTTCACTGCAAAATCAAATTAAAAAAATTTGGGAAAAAAAAGAAAAAACTTTCAAATCTACCGTTTAAAAAAACGTTTAAAATCATCACGGTATTAAGAATTTCAATGTTGCGTTGTCTTAAAGTAGCCTTCATTTTCTTTATGCATTTTTTTATTATAAAAATGACAGATATAACCGGGTTAGATATAAACTTTAGATATGTGGGGCGTGACCTGGACACGTTTTCTTGAGATTCACCCAACCAAGAACAATAAACTAAGAAATTTACAGTATAAAATCCAGTACCTTATGCTTTACTAATGTTAATGTAATGAAATACTGCAGAACTGAAGAAATGCTTATCGTGAGAGCTGGTGCCTTCTAGCAGAGCTCCTGTGTTTTCTGTGGGTTGCCAGAGGCCGAATCATAACCCATTTTTTGACAGTGATCTTCAGGATTGCCTTACAAGGTTTAAAGTTCAGGTGTCTTTAAATAAGCTATCATACTGAGATGTCAGTCATCAGACAAGTCAATCAGCAGTCTGTGTGTTGTTATTGTGACTGATGGTGGAACATACAGTACCAGAGTCCAGAGCCTTGAATCAGCTTCTTGATTATATCCATTTGCAAGAATCGGCCGAGGTAGACCGGCATGGGGAAGCCGTCTCGCGCTAGCTTGATGGTGGGCTCGAACAGTTTGGCCCAGGGCAGCTTTCCATAGAGCCGGTGGGCATGTTCATAACCACGGAGTTCTCCTGGGACTCCAATCCACTTACTTCCTGGGAGGCAAATATTCATGAGAGATATTCATGACGTTTTGAGAAACATTTTGTTTCCTGTGGTAAAGCATTACCTGTGGTCAAGGTCACATACTGCGGGCAGCCCTTCAGTAAATCAGTTTTTACACCTGTAGGGACCGTCTCTCGTGAGCTGATGATTTTTACATTGCCTTGAAAAGACAGAAGAGGCTTGTACTTGAGGCGAGCAGAGTTTGTTTAAGCTGAAGAACATTCTTCAGAATATAAACAGAACATAATCGAGTCAAACTTGTTTTCCACCAAACTACCAGAGAAACTCAACCAGCAAATTTCTTTACGATCAGAATGTTATCATTGGTCCAAACTGAACTGAAACTATTCTTTTATAAATTTAACATCACTGTCGATAATTA